>VWZP01005035.1:991836-1007625 GCA_013396995.1 Dicaeum eximium
GAGCGAGAGGCGGTGAGGAGGTGGCAGCGGGCGTGCCCTGCTCCCCTGAGCCTCCCTGCGTCTTCCTCGCCTTCCTCCGCAGGCTGCTTCCCTAGCCCGGGTGGGTGGGTGGGTGGGTGTCTGCACAGCTCCCGCTGCCCCTCCAGCGGGGCACAGCGCTCTGTGCACCCGGGGACACGCGGGGAGAGCAACTTCAACAAGGCGAAGAGCGAAGCCCGGCCACTAGGGAGGAACAATGCAGGCGCTGGGACAGGTGGAGGAATACCTGACTGAAATGCAGTTTGGCGTTGGGTGGATGGGTCCCACCCACTGTGGGTCCCGGTGGGCAGCAGGTCAGACATAAGCCAGCCCTCGCGGCAAAGAAGGTGAACGGTACCTTGGGCTGCATTAGGCAAAGCAATTCCAACAAGTCGAGGGAGGTCATCCTGCCCCTCTGCTCAGCACTGGTGAGGACACACCTGGCGTGCTGGGTTCAGATCTTGGCTGCTCCAGTACGGAGAGACATGAACATACTGGAGAGAGTCCAGCAAATGGTCATGACCATGGTTAAGGTGCTGGAGCATCTCTCCTATGAGGAAAGGCTGAGAGAGCTGGGACTGTTCAGTTTAGAGAAGAGCACGCTCAATGGGACCTCACAGATATGTACAAATACCCGAAGGGAAGATGCAAAGAGGGTGCACCAGGCTCCTTTCAGTGGGGCCCAGTAACAAGACCAGTGGTGATGGGCACAAATTGAAACATGGGAGGGTTTTTTTGAGCATCAGAAAGCAATTTTTACTGTGAGAATGACTAAGTCCTGGGCACAGGTTGCCCCAGGAGGTTAGGGAGTCTGCATCCATGAAGGTATTAATGTGAACATGGTCCTTGTTGTGAGCAGCCCTGCTTGAGCAGGTGATTTGGACAAGATGATGTCCAGAAGTTCCTTCCAACTCAGCCATTCTGTGACTCTGTGTTTACTCCTCACCACTGAGTACTGCGTCCCTGCTGTGGAGGAACGGAGACCCTCAGTGAGGATAAGGAAGCCACTGAGTAAGGAAGGGAGCCCACTTCTGCCCTTCCTGTCCTAAAGGAAGAAGTGTGGCATCAATTCCTACTGCAAATTATACAAAAATGGAGGGTTTGAGGAAATTCTCTCCCCAGGATGAAGATGCCTCAGTTCAAGGTTATGAAAGGACTCTTCATTCTCCTTTGAAAACAGCCGTGTATGGAACTGGAGAATATTCATTCTGTCAGGGGGAAAAAGGACAGAAGGGACCTCTGTTTTAGAGATCTCTTCTAGGCAGTGGCCCAAAATCTTGCATCAGTGACAGGAAGGGAAATGAGAATGTAGTACTGACAGTCTGCAATCCCTGACAGCAATCAGGAAAGGTAACAGAGGCAGTCAAATAGCATTGCTATAATGGTAAGAAGTGCCCTATGCTTACCGTCCTAGTCCACTTAAAGACAGTGACCAGACCTCCCTGAATTCTGGTATCCCAAGATGATAACATCTTGATCCTGTGCTGTTGATCCTCAAGGTTTAATCTCAGTGTGGAGCTTGTTGTGCTTCAGTGATCCCCAACTCAGCAGCAGTACCTTTGATTCCTGTGCAGCACTGACAGGGGAGCAGAAATTATCATCAGTGTAAGTGTGAGATGAAAAAAGAAGGACTGAGATGAAACTTCATTAGTGAAGCAAGAGAGTACTGGTTCATGAGCTGCATGCAAGGTGAAAAGAAAATAGGGCAGAAGAAGTAGAGTTTACTGGGTTGGGTTTTTTCAAGAGCAGAGAAGAAACACAGATCTCCTTCTGCAGTATCATACTACCCAAATTACAACGTGGTGCAGTTTAGTGAGGAAAAAAACCCAGACAGACATTTTTCACGTATTGAGCACCTAAGATTAGAGAAAATTCAGACTTCTTTAACATGCAGTTTAGTCACATGAGGTATCATGTTGTATATGCATACCCATCTCTGGCTTTGTTAAGTTGTTAAGTTTTATAATCTACTCACTTCTAAAACACACACCAGCTGCTTCTGTTAATGTAGATTCCTTTGAATCATTGCTCAACCACATGGGGAAAAAAACAAACATTACCCTAAATCATCATCGGTTCTGGTCCATCTGACTGGAAATTAATTTTCTTCTAAAATAGGAGTCTTATATTTTGGAAATGAACCAAACAGTTCTAGGAGGCTGGGTTCATTCCCTTAGTCCTTGAAATATAGTATTCCATTCATTCATGCTCTCTATTAACTCCTTTCCTGCAGTAACCTTCCTGTGGGATATCTGTTCTAGAATTTCATGCTTATGAGGGACAACTTTATCAGACCTGTGAGTTCCTGTCTTGCAATAAATATCTTTCATGGCTTTGCCATATATTTGTTTTAACTATTCAATTATTTTAATTTAACCTTTTAACCTTTCAATTCTTTCCATATCCCTCAGCAAAATCAGGCATTGCAGGTAAATCCTTACTGAATAATTAACACTTCTTTATTCCATATGTCTGCTGAGTAGTTTTTGTGCAAATATCCTGTTTCTTCCTTTGTAACTGTCAGGCATAGCATGATCTAATCAACAGGTTAGATTCCACTGAAGATTCCTGGGACTTCTTTAATGGTGAAGTATGTAAGTAACAAAAGAGTTCACTTCTCCACAAGGAAATGGAGCATGGGACTAAGCCCTCACATTAAACTCCAATGACAAATGTGGATATTGACCTTGCCAATCTCTGCACAAACCAACTCATTTGTTTATGGACCGAGCTTCAAGTAAAAGGGCTGAAACAATCAGATGGAGATAGTGGCATGATCTAAGATTTATTCAAAATCAGTGGGATTTGATCTCCTTTAATGATGTAAGCATATTTAAAATTGTTTAAGTTTGTGTAGAAGCTCCCAATAGTTGAATTTACAATGAAAATATGTTAAATTTATAACTATTATACCTATAAATGCACTCTTTATTCTGTAAAAATGCATTGTCCATGATGTTTGCTACATTGGCTCAACACACTGAAAAATCTACAGACAGGTATATGGCCCCCAAGCTAACATCAAATCATTGAGCAAAAAGTAGGAGCAGCTCAGCCCACATGACCTTCATAAGTGACATAACACCTCACCAACAGAAGCAGGAGCAGGACAGCTCTCTCCTGAATCCTGGTTCACCCTTTGATTCTGTGGAACATGCTGACTTCTTGTTTAACTGGGATTAATGATCACACCCTTTGATAGTACCAGGAATAAAAAGCTCAGGCTCAGATCCAGGGCTTAATAGTTCCTCTTTGAACTCACACAACAGTAGTTCAGAAGCAGTGTAGTCTCTGACATCCCTTTTGTCAAACAAGAAATGGCATTTTGAAACATGGTTAGTATAATACTTAATCCTGGTGAGATCCCAAGCAACTATTCTTCTGTTTTCTATATCTAGATATACTTTTTTGTTCTACATGATTTCTTCTTTTTTCAGAAGATAATATATCTTCTTCGAACACCTTAAAAAGTGTATACTGGGAAAAATGGGCCTGAACCAATATACTCCATCTGAATGCTGAAAAATTTATATGTGACAATCCTCATTAATGACTAGCAACATTTTTTAAGAGGTTACATGTCCACAATTTTACTTACTGCTTTCACCACTGTGAAAAGGGAGAGTTCAGTGCAGAGAACTGTACAGGTTACTAAGAAATCTGTAGGAAAAAAGAAAAGCAGAATTACATACAAGTTATTTTAGACTATACCTTCCTACCTGCATGATTCTTTGCTGCCACAGAACTTACAGATATTTCCTTGGTGCAAGGGTGAGAAATTCAGATTCTGAGATGATCATATTTTCTGTATTATCCACTTTTTTTTTTTTTTTTTACATTGCTGCCAACATAGAGTAGGTGAGGACATGCAGGATTTAATATTTTGATAAGGAGGGAATTATTCTATGGAACATTAGAGCATTCCATTTGGGGTAATTTAGAGTCTAGTTATGCTTCTGCAAGCCAGATCTCCATTCTTGCCAAGGTGTCCTGAAAGAAAAGGCAATGTCCATGCAGCAAGACAGGCAGGTGAAGGGACCTGGAGCATCTAGTTTTTCCAGTGAATAGGGCTTCCTATTTTTCTTCCTGTGTTGAGTGTGAGGTTGACCAGCAAATTGGTCCCATGTGGTCTTGTTTCTATCTTTATTTCTTGCCAGATTACACTGTCAAAGAAGTCTGATTCTTTTCCAGTCTTAGAAGTATAAGCACAGAGTTTCTGCATTTGAACTTTAAAGTACAAGCTTATATGTAACAATATTCAAAACCTCTCTGCATGTTTAAAAGGAACTAGTTCATTAGAAGGAATAATATTTCAGTATTCCTGGAATAATAATATTTGCCTATTTTTATATTCTTCATCTGTAGTAGTGCATTGCAGAACGGAAAATTTGGTTGGGTAGTTCAAACAGTCCAAAATGAAAAGGTAAAGGGAGACCATTTGCAATAAGGGGGCCATTTATAGCAAAAATAAACCATTCACAGCAAAAGACACTGAATCTTTGCAAGTCAGGTTTACATTGGCAAATGCCATCCTGCAAACATTGCAAAAATATGTCAGCTGAATCCCAATTTCCCCTTACATCTACACCAAAGGGTGGTTTCCATGGCCTTGTGTGTTTTTATGGTCTGTAAGTGTAAATTTGTGCTTCCTGGTTGTGCCAGATTATAGGACAGCAGACTGGCCCTAAGCACACTTCACATGTTTCACTTTACAACATGCATGGTTTGGGTGGGGAATTTAAAGATCAACATATTGGTCTGCAAGTGTGTACAGACATTTTTCTACAGAATAGTTATAAACCTTTTACATGCAGAAGAGATGAGGGGGAAATGGGAACCAGCCACAAACCTATGTGTATAATTGATGTGTATTCTCCCAGCACTCAAATGTGAAAACAGGACTATTATGGCTGCCCATGAGAATTTAGACATATAGCTTGAGGACACTAAAACTACAGGGGGATAGTGTCAAGCTTTTTAAAGAAAACACAAGTAATAGGAGGTCATTTTTAAGGACTGAAAAAACTACCATCAAAAGGGAACAGAAGAAATAATAATAAAGTACAGTGTATTTAAGGACGCACGAAAAAATTTAGAGAGTAATCTATGTAGTCCCCTGGAGCTTTTCCTTTCCCTAAAAGGATCTAGCCCTGGAAAAAAAATGTGTAAAGAATTACAAAAAATGGTAGACACAGCAGGAAATGCTGATTAAGTAAAGTAAGCACAAAAGTAAAGTGAAATCCTGAAGACAACAGAAGACTAGAAGGGAAGTGAGATTTTTTTTTCTGCTACCAGGCTGAAAGGAAAAGGCAGTTAAAGGATGAAATAAGATGTCTCTGAAACACAGAATGCAAATGCTAGTCAAGGGCCCTGACATGGCAAAACTCCTATTTCTTTATTTCTTTAGGAAGGAAACAAAATTAATGATACACCCAGATGCAAATTAAAGGAAGAAGATGGGAAGCTCAGGCAGAAAATCTGAAATAAGGAGATGATAAATATGTATTTACCTAGCTGTAATAAATTCAGATTTTTAACATTATATGAGATTCTTGAAGGATTATGAATTTCATCTAATAGCTATTGAAAAGGAGTGGCTCTTTGTCAGTGGAATTGATAGATGTTAAATCTACCACTTGCAAATTAAATGTTTCAAAGGGAAGCACTGAATCAGGGAAAGATATAATACCTTCTACAGTTTAAAATAAAAGGAGAGGATGAGCTAAATAATGGTCCTGATCATTTTTTCACTAGAAGAGCACAAGCAGGTGTTGGTTTACAGGTGTTGGCTTTTCAGCTGGGAAGCTTGTGAGAAAGAGGAAGCACTGATCAGCATGAAGTGGCAAGGAGATAACAACATATTTGAGTCTGTAAAATGATGGTGAAAGGACTGTCAGTTCATCATTCATTCTACTGAGTTTCACTTATCAATGTGCCAACATCCATAGCTGGCAAAGTGCTCATGTGCCCTGTTCTGGAAAAGCTATGAAATCATACATTCAGAGCATAATATGTCTTCCTACATCACAAGTTATTACATTTCATGCAATTGCTTAATTGTATTAAGTTAATTATTTGGCTATCAACAAATAATAACTTGTGTTTAGCCACAGCACATTTTTCAGAAATGCCTGACCTGAAGACATCAAGACATGAAGAACTCATTAGTTTGAGAGCTCGTTCCAGTGGTTAATCTCTTTCAGTGTTAACTAATGGGTATTCAATTCTAATTTGAATTTTTCTGGCTTTAACTCTCAGCCACTAGTTCATGTTCTGCTTGTTTGCCTTGACAGGAAAGCCTTTATTGCTTTGTGTTTTCTCTCTAATGTACTCACCTGTGTTAGTCTGGTCACCTCTGTGAGGTTTAAACAAAAAGAGCTCATTAACACTTACTAGAGGGTTAAGACCAAGAGGGTTAGCTTTTTTCTGCACATTTTGCCATTTCCACATTAAAAATACAGACACTGGAGTTCTCCTGAGTAGCTCTTGTTTCACCTCTATGTACTCTTTTTTTTTTTTCTGCACATTAGTCTTTTTTTGCTGTTGAATCAAATATTGGCTCTCTAATTAGCTGTGATTTTGTATAAACATTAAATCCTCTTTATGAGTCAGGGTGTCCAGGAGCCAGTCTACAGAATGTGGACACAGACTGCATTACCATTTTACATTTTGTTGACCTAAAATGCCATACATTTGAATGAGCCCCAGTCTTCCTTTTTAATCAGTATCTTGTACATTACTAAATCATATGCCTCAACAAATGTGTAATCTCATTATAGGTTTCTTTGACAAGACACTCTTCTAGTAAAACTATTGTCACCAGCATTAGTCTCTACATCAAGTTTTTATAATTGTAGTTCCATATTTTTTGTAGTTTTCCTGCTAATTTTGTCAAACCAGAGAGTAATTACCTAAATCCTCTAATTTCTCTTTTTTTTTTAATATTTACATAATGTTAATATTATTTATGTGTTATAACATTTTCCTGTATACCACTTAGTTATTAATAAAATGAAAAATTCTTTAAGCGCTCATGATGTAAGCAAATCCGACTCTTCCCCAGAAATAAACCTCCTAAAATATTTATGAGTATTTTATCTCTTTATCACCATCAAAAAATGCTGTCTCAGCCAGTAATGACTTTGAGTTTTCTCTCTAATTATTGTTGTTAAAAAATTTGTGTGAAACCTGGTTATTGATTTTTCCTGAAGTGTACATCAATATTTTTATAGCCTGAGATTTCTACTACATATCAATATTTGTTTAATCATTTTCTACTTATTTCTACTCCTTTTTTCTATTCACCACTGAATCAGAACCAGATTCTATATACTATTGCTCTGGTTTTGGTTATGGAGATGTGTCACATTTTATAGTCAGTAAAGAGCTCCCTACTTTCATTGACATTCTTCTTCCTTTTTCCTTTAAAGTCATGCTGCTTGTAATCTTAGTGACAGATAACAAACCGTGTGATTTCAATGTATACACAGCAGGAAACAAAAAATATGGAAAGCAGTTTGCAGTTTCAAAGTCCAGTGGCCAACTGCAGACAACAATTATGAAGGAACAATTACTTAAAAGGAGAACAGGCAGTAAATGACAGGCAGTGTGTCACTGTAATGCTGCTAGAGAGGCTCTTAGCTCACATCCTCAGTCTGGCAATTCAAAACTGATCAATTGGAACCTTGAAAGAGGAGGTCTTTCCATTCACATTTATATTTTACCAGTCATTAACAATGTGTCATGTAGCTAGCTAGGAAAAAGCAACTGATTTTGTTCTAATTTAAATGTTTTGTAGAGAAACATTGAACACTGATTTCCTGAATTAGTATCCTTCCAGGGTGATAATATCACCAAAAATAATGTAGAACTTGGGTCAGATTAGATATGTGGTAAAAAGAACCACAGCCTCAAAAAAATGAGAGCTTGCACAGACACAGAAATGTTCATATTCAGAAATGAAAGGGAACTGGTAACTTCCCAAGCAACTGAACAACTTCAAACAGCTACCATTAAAATACAAATGCTTTCCCACAATGAATATGAAATGTTTTCCAAAAATGCTCCAGATTTCTGTGCAGTAATTTAGAGCCATGCAGTGGCTGTAATACTTTATCAATGTCCTACAATGCATCTGTGTACTTCAGCTTTGTATAAAAAGGGCAGGGGGGAAACATCAGAGAAGACTTTTTCACTAAAAAGAAGAGTTTGATATCAGATTTTTATTCTTGTGATTAGATTTTGTATTACAGCCTATGGTTTATATTGAAACACGAGTCTTGAATATCTCTTCAGCTGCTTCCTAATGTTTGTTCCAGAGGAAGGGAGTTAGTTCATAGCCTCGTGTGTTTTGTTGTATCTGCATTAGCAAAGCAGATAAGCTCAGCCTCTTTTCATCTGAAAAAGGAACAGAGGAGTGGCCAGAAACCAGAAGACAGTGCAATACTTCAGGGTATTGTGAAGATTTCAGGCAACAAGACTATTTTAAGGTAAGCAGAAAAGGTCCTCTGCTACTTACACTGTTGTGCTGCTTCCCAAACTGCTAATTTTTGCACTGAAAAACTTTGTCTTAGGTATGTTCACATACATTTTAGTGCTGGGTATTCCCTTCATGCAGAAGATGACTCTTCATCAGCTCTTCACTGTGACACATGTGGACTGACATCATATGGAAGGGGCCAGCAGGGCTTTCTCCTGAAAATCTGATGCTGTGATTTGGCTACTTATGTACTTTGACTACACTACAGCTGTTTCCAGAGAGACCTTATCACATGAAAGGGCAAGATCCTCGTGAGTCCAGGCACGTTTTTTGCTTTGGCAGATCCCTCCTTAGAATTCAGGGAGGCAGAAGATACTTTTCAGGTCACAAGCATCATTTACAGTTTCTTGGGAGTTTTCCTGGACTGTCTACACTAGCACTTAGTAGAAGGCCTGCTGCAGTAGAACTGATGGTACTAAATCAAAGCACTGACAAAGCTTCTAAAGTACAATTCTTCTGTGTGCTTCCTGTGAGCACTTTCTTTCCTACCCTCTTTTACCATCTCTGTTCAGGACTCAGCTTTTGGCACAGTCATTGACACACAGCTTTGTCAAGTTGTGATTTGCTCAGTAAAAGTGTGGAAATACAGGATTAAAAGCTTGTTTATCACAGAACTTCTTTGCTAGCATAGGGCATCAAAGCAAGTTGTTCTGTGGCAGTGCTTTTTCCGTGTCACGGGGAAAGTGAAATCCATGCCAGACAATGCAGTGCATCAAGCCCAGGAAGCTGCAGGCGTTTTTCTTGTAAACTTCTCCTTTCATAGTCAAAATCCCAGACACTGCAAAATCCCTGCAGTGTGGTGTTTCAAATGAGGTACAGCAAGAGTGGCAAAGAAAAGTGGGCATGCTCTGCTAATGAGGGCAAATTGTGCCAGCTCTTTACAAAGAACAGCGTGTTTCCACTCACATCAAACCTGATAGAAGTGGAAAGAGAGGAGAGGGAGGCTTTAGTGCTGTTTATTCTTTTCTGCTCACCTCAGTCTGGTGTCTTGTAGAGACCATGGATCATATTGTGTCTGATCTTGCCCTCATTAAAAAAGGACATTATTTTGTGTGAAAGTTGGATTTCCTAAGGGGGAAAATGGCAGTAGTCAGTCTCACCACACACCCACATAGGATGCTCTCAGATATTGCTGCTGGCTTAAACAGCAATAACACAATTGGCAACAATCAGTTTGTGGCCTTCGTTAGGTTCAGGAGTCTGGCTGTTGTAAATTGTAATATTTAAAGCTACTATTCAGGGTATTTATATGCAGTTTCAGACAGTGCTGCAGTGCATGGAGAGCATCCATTTGGGGGTTTCCAGTTTATAACAAATTTTGTAGCTTATGTAGCATTCAACTACACCAGACATTTTTTTCTAGTATTAGACATTTTTTGCTTAAGTACTTTCTGTGGTAACTTAGTAAATCATTCCTCATACCCTCATGTTTAAATTATATTCCCATACACACTGCATCCATCAGGGTTGATGAGAGGGCAACAGTGCATGCTCTAACTTCCAAAGAGCTGGCATCTCACACCCTCATTAGCAGGAGCATATCTAGAAGCTATAAATGCTTTCTAAAGATGCAAACGGCACATCTCCTGACTTATTCACTGACTTATTCACTTCCTGCTTTCCTTCAAAAGCAGCTGAAAGAGGCACTCTGCACCTGCCTTCTCCTTGTGCTGACATCTGTTTTTAAATGAGAAAGGAGGCAATGAATGTTAAGCTGAAGGGACTTTATTTATGATTGCAAAGATTCTTGGCTTGCAGAATGAGTTCAATTCCAGTGCCTTTCACCTTCCTTGCTATGCAGGGAGACAAAGAGAGCATTCATAGACACAACACATGTGACATGGGGCAGTCTAATGGCATTAGAACAGTTCAGTGAAACATTAATGAATTTACAGTGATGACAGCACAACAGTGCCAGGATCTAATCTGCTCTGTGCTAAGTGGTTTTCGTAAGTAACCTCAAACACAAAAAATCAGTCAAGATTAAAATCTTTCTTTTTCTGACAAAATATAATCAACTGGTTTTCTTTTTAAACCAGTAGCCATTCTGTTGTTTGCCGTGTCACTGGTGTTTCTCCAGTCCATGTTTTCCTCAGGTTTTCTCACTAAACTCAGATAAACTGAGTTTATCTGAGATTAACTCAGTTTATCTGACTTTTATCCCAGATAAAAACTGCATAAGACTGCAGTTTTTCCAAGCATCTGATGGTTCAAATATATTTTTTGCCCCTAATCTCCTATGCTTCACACTGCTTGCCTCAACAGCTGCTTGGATTGAGATACAGAAAAAACTTGCACAGAAAAATAGATGGTATGATCTTGTCTATAGCACTACATCTTTAATCCAACCTTATATTCACATCCTTTTCTTCACCAGTATACCTCCTTGCTGTCACATATCTGTGCTTACTTAAGTATTTGAGTGAGGTGGATATGTAAGGTGTTAAGTCAGATGTCAGCAAGGTTATTGAGATGAGGAAAGGTGTGAGCACTGGCTGTTTACACAAGATTTTATCCTGCCTCACTGACATCAAAAAGGTATTGCCATTGACTTAAATTAGCATGGTGATAGAGACAGAAACCTCTGCTACGATGTCCATTTCCAGAATCCTGAAGAGGACAGTGCTGGGCATGAGGAGATAAATGTGTGTGGGAGCTTCTCTTCACAGCCTACCCAGAACAGAGGTCATACTTTAACATCCACAAAATTATTCACAAGATTAGTAATTTTATTGTAGATATCCCTGTATAAGGAGAACTATGAGTCTGTACTTCATGCAAAGCAAAGTAGTATCAGATTTCTAAAATTTCTGTGGTTTTAAATATATCCCATGACATTTCTCTGAAGAAATAGGTGTTCTTTCAAATGCTATAAAGATACATCTTATAAATCACATTGTCCTTTCCACAGAAAATGGGTAATGAAACAGAGAAGGAAGGGGACAAAGAGGAAAATAAGTGTCTGTATGTATGTTTTCAGGGATCTGAAAACCTGAAGCTGATTTCAGTTCCTTAGAGTAAGGGAGGCTGGGGTGGGGAAGCATGCACTGCAGTCTGCAGTGTTCATACAGAATGAGTAAATACAAGGAAGCTCACCTTCCTTTAGTGTAATATCAGTAAAACCAAGCAGTGTAGACCAGCTAATTGCATAAATATCCAAAGGTCTGGAGAGACTGTCATAGCACAACAAAAGACTTTGTGATCTGCACCCAAGTCAGCAAGAGCAAAGGCAACTTTCATAGCAGACAGAGTTCATTAGTAGAGCAGCAAGGTCTGAGACTGTGTTCCAGATGCACTGGAGCAGTTTTCTTACAGAAAATGTGACTCTAAGGACATGGTCATGAGAGAGGAACTACAGAAGCAAGGCAGAGCAGAAGTGCATCCACAGAGATTTATTTACTCCCCTGTCTGCTTGTCAATTGATTTCAGTGAGAGTTCTCATGTCAGCAGGGATTGCTGGGAGAAGACAAATCTATCCTCTTCCTATCAGAAATGCTTTGAGAATCAGATTTACAGAAATGTATTATATAGGATTGATGGCCTTCATTAGCCTCATTTCAGTAATATTATTAGATATAAATCACAAGACAATTTCTTATGGAATTACTTTCTTATTAATATCATAATACCTTCATACCTCCAGCAGTTATATTTATCTTCCATATGCTGGAAATCCCAATAAGATTAGCTAACTGGACACTAATAGCATGACTATATCTTTCCCATATGTTGTTATCTTGTTTTTATCTTACTTTATTTTTCATTGGGTTGTTTTTTGGGGTTTTGTTTGTTTGTTTGTTTGGGGGGTTTTTTGTGGTTTTTTTTTTTAGATATCAAATTGTATTGCAGAGCACAGAATGCTTTTCTGGTCTTTACAATCTTATACATTAAAAATGCATCAGAGAAGATATCACCTACCTCGATTTGCTTTAAAATGTCTTTTCTTCATAGCTACTGAAAATAAGGCTCATGAATACATTAATCTTAAACAGAGTAAGGGGTCTAGGCCAAAATTTACTAGTAAAAGGATGATGTGAAAAAAAAAGTATAGCTTTCTTCTTATGCTTGGTGATAAAACAATTCATTGTTGATAATAGTCTTAACAATAATAGGAACTTGGAGAGGAAATAAAATGAGTTTGTCTAATTCGAACTTGGGGAGAAAATTAGTGTTCCTAAACAATGAAAAAGTTGCTTTCCAAAGTGGTTTTATCTCTGTGGAACTACAAAAGTCATGCTGTTATATACTCCTTCTCTTCAGTATGTAAAAGGCTGGGGGAGATATTTTTTCACACGTATTCCCAGGCCGGCTCTATTCCCCTTGTGCTTTGTGAGATCAGCACAAAAGGTCTAGAAAGTAGGCTGGAAAAATCAGCTGCAGCTTCTCCTTGAGAGAAGGGCTCCCCAGGTGCCTCAATGCCAGCAGAGCCAGCTGTTCCCCACCAGCAGCTCGCTCCTGCTCTGCAGAAACTGATGGACCAAGGTTGTCATGCTGAATGTGAGCCCTACCTGGGGATGGGAAAGCCCAGCCTCTAGGGAAGGCAGCTGGTGAAGAGCAGCAAAGCATCCCCCATCTACCCCAGAATCCGGTGCCAAAAGGTCCCTGATGTCTCCCTGGATGTCAGGATCCTACATGCACTTAAACTCCGCAGGTTTATACATGAATTCTTTCTAACAGAACTTACTAGCAGCAGAAGAGCATGATTGCATCCAGACTGTGACATGGGGCTTCCTACAGAGCCAATACTTTTTGGTTTATTATATAAGCAATAATTTCACAGAATGGCTGAGGTTGGAAAGTACCTCTAGAAACCAGCTAGGCCAAACCCCCTGCACAAAGCTGGGTCAGCTTAAAGCAGATTTTCAAGGCCACATCTCACTGAATATCTCCAAGGAGGGAGAATCCACCACCTCTCTGGGAAACCTGTGCCAGTGTTTAACCACTCTCACCTACAGAAATTATTGTTTTTCTTAAGTTTAAATTTAAATAAAGGAAGTTCCTGTGTTTCATTTGCTCCATTGACTCTTGTCCTGTCATTAGGCACCACTGGAAAGATCCTGACTCCATCCTTTTCAATCACCTCCTCCAGGTGTTTATTCACACTGATGAGATCCCCCTGGGCTTTCTTATCTCATGACTCAATCAGATCAATTGTCTCACTATCTCAGCCTTTCCTGTTAGGGGAGACACTCTAGATCCTTAACCATTTTCTTGGCCCTGCACTGGACTCTCTCCAGTAGCTCAACATCTCTCTTGTTTTGGACAGCCCAGAACAGGACCCAGAACTCCAAGAGTGGGCTCAACAGCACTGAATAGAGGGGCAGGATCACATCCCTTGACCTGCTGGCAACTCTTCCTAATGAAGCCCAAAAGGTCCTTTGTATTAAAGCTGCTTTTCAGCTCGTTGACCCCCACAGCTTTTATGGGTACTGCAGTTCTATGGCTTCCTTTGACTTGGCATTTCCCTTTTTTGATCTTCAAGAGGATTTTGTCAGCATGTATCTCCAGTCACAAACATTTGGTATAGGAGCCACTCGTTCCAGTTTTCTATCATCTGTAAACTTGCTGAGGAAGCGCTCTGTCCCACTCTCCAGCTATCCTATGAAGGTGTTAAACATTTTTGGCCCCAGTATCAATCTCCAGGGCACGCCTCTGGTCAGTGGCCTCCAGGTGAACTTTGTGTGACTGATCACAGTCCTTTCAGCCCAGCAGTTCAGGCAATTTTCAGTCCAAGTGAGTCCTGTTATATATTTACCTGATTTACCAGGACGGAGGTTACAGCCACCAGTGTCAAAAACCTTGCAAAACTCAAGATAAAAACTACACTGCTCTAACCGATCTGTAGCTTCTTCTTGAAGAAAGGAGGGACACTGGCTTTCTTCCAGTCTTTAGGACCCTTCCCTGATGGCATTTCAAGAAGGGTCTTGCAGTGACATTAGCTCCCTCAGCACTTGTGGTTGCATCCCATCAGATTGACTTGTGCTCATTCTAGCTGTGTAAGGGTCCCCTGATCTGATCCTTCTCCAACAGTGGCAATTATTGCTTATTCCAGGTGTTTCCATGTCTCTTAGGGACACATGGAGATCCCTGAGATCCCTGAAGGTTGGTTTTACCAGTTGAGACCAATGAGAAAAGAGCACTGAGTACACTGGTCTTTTCTGTGTCCTCTGTCACCAGGTGGCCTGCCTCGTTCAGCAGCTGGCCAACATTTTGCCCAGCCTGCCTTTTGCTGCTGATGTACCTGTAGAAACCTCCCTTTTTGCCCTTCATGTCTCTAGCTACATTCAACTCCAAGTGGGCTTTGACTTTACTAATCTGATCCCTGCAGGCTTGGTCAGTGTCTCTGTATTCCTCCCACATCACCTAACTACTTCCACCTCTTGAATGTTTCTTTTTTACCTTTGAGCTTACTGTACATCCGTGCAGTCCTCCTACCACCCTTGTTTTACTTCCTGCTGGTGGGAATTGATAACTCTTGAGTTTGGAAGTGGTGAGCCTTGAAAATCAGTCAGCCCTCCTGAATTACTCCTCTCTTCTGCAATAGGGTGTCACATGGAATTCTTCCAAGCAGGTCCCATTGTTTGCTTTCCTGATGTCCAGGGTTGTTAAATTGCTATCTTCTCTCAGGATCCTGAGTTCCATCTGCTCCTGGCATTCACACTCAGGGGTCTGTGCTGGAGCCAGTTCTGTTCAATATTTTTATTGACTACATGGATGAGGGAATTGAGTCTTTCATCAGTAAATTTGCAGAGGACACTAAGCTGGAAGCGTGTGCAATCTGTTGTTGGAGGGTAGGAGGGTTCTGCACAGAGACCTGTAACAGCTGGATGGATGGGCAGAGCCCAGTAGGATGAGTTTAATAAGCCCAAGTGCACAGTCCTGCATTTTAGCCACAATAACCCCCTGCAGCGTTACAGGCTGGGGACGGTGTGGCTGGACAGTGCCCAGGCACAAAGGGACCTGGGGGTGCTGTCGACAGGTGGCTGAACATGAGCCAGCAGTGTGCCCTGGTGGCCAAAGAGGCCAAGGGCATCCTGGCCTGTATCAGGAATGGTGTGTCCAGCAGGAGCGGGGAGGTCATTCTGCCCCTGTACCTGGCACTGGTGAGGGGCACCTTGAGTGCTGTGTCCAGTTCTGGCCCCTCAGTTTGGGAAGGATGTTGAGACGCTGGAGCGCGTCCAGAGGAGGCAACGAGGCTGGTGAGGGGCTGGGAACACAAACCCTGTGAGGAA
>VWZP01005035.1:1007829-1097254 GCA_013396995.1 Dicaeum eximium
TGTTATTGTTATTATTATTATTATTATTATTATTATTATTTTGTTATTGTCCTTCAATGCACTCTAGAGGCCTCTTGGATTGCTTTTGTCCAGCTGTATCCAGCCATTGCAGCACCCCAGCTGTGTGAGTGTAATTTGCCACTTAATCAGAGATTTCAAAAATCAGACTCCATCTGCTGAAGAATTCAAAGGTGAGAATTTTCCCTTTTTTTATTTCTTTTCTAAACAATTGGCAACAAACAGAAAGTCCATTTCTCAGTGCCATTGAAAAGCACATGTGTTATGGTCAAATATATCCTATTCTACTGTTAGTTTTGTACCAAAGAAATGTTTCTATCAAAAGGTGCTTATCACCAAAATTATATAGAATTGATAAATGGCTTGGTAATATTTTTTCTGTGAGCCAGTTTTTAAATGGGTCACATTGCTCTTTTCTTTGCTAGCAACCTAAAATAGAAGTTATTATATCAACAGTGGTTTGCACATAATAAAATGCTATCTGAAATTTAGTTCAGTAATGTTTTCTTGAAAACTAATGCTAAGGTTATATTGTTATTGTAAATTATCATCGTTCACTCTTTATTTTTCTATTTAAAAGCTATATTCTTGATAGTAAAAATTGCAGTCAGAGTTCTGAACAGAGAAAATGATCTTTTGGTACTGGCAATAAGAAAAATAAATATTCATGTTGAGAGTGTAACATTATTGAGACTTCTTTTCCCTTCATGGGCCAAATTCTCTGCTGGCATATTTGATGCAATTCCACAGACTCCACTGGGACTTTACCAATTTTTGTTACAGAGAACGCGGGACATTTTTTATTATTGTTATAATTTTGTAAAAATAGGGATAAAATTGAAACAGAAGCATTGACAGCATTTTCTTTCACAGATCTTGGATTTGAGAGGCTATTTATGAAAATCAAACTGTGGCCCATTTCTCCCTGGAGTACCATGCAGATGTGCAGCTGCGCAGCTGCAGCTCTTCAACACCACGGGAAGTATGAGCTATCCACAGACACCAGTAAAAAGCCAGGCACATGCAGGCCACACAAGGTACACAGAGCCATCCAAGAGTCACCAGCACCTCCAGGGGAGGAATTTTTTGTGCTCACTGTGGAACACTGAGAAAATGGAATTTCAGATGTGAATAGGGCGCAAGTTTTTTGGCCCAGCTCAGATTTGTGCCTCACATCAGTGCTGGTGAGGATTGTGCTCAGGCAATGCCATGTGAGAGAATTCCTTCTCAGAGAATGGATTTCCTCACTACTGTGTAAGCAGCTTCTGCTCCCACTCAGCCCTCAGTTCAGGATTAAAGAGCAGCTCAGGGCTCCACTTTGGTGGCTGAAGTTAAAGTAAGGCTAAAATGGTCAAAGCCATTTGCAACAATGAAAAGCATAATGAGGGAAAATAAAGAGGTCTTTCCACCACCTGCTGAGGTGAGGGGAAGTGCAGGAGAAAACAGACTCAAGTACAAGGTCCTGACTATTCCTGGCACCATGTGTTAGACTCTTTGGGGATTCTTCACAGAGGTGAACTTCACTTGCACTGAGATCAATGAAAACCTGTGCATTCAATCTGTTTCTCATAAAAAAATAACTCTGAGTCTCTCCTGTGTGCAAGTCAGAGCTGTCTGAAAGTCACAGGGAAATGAAGGGCTGAAAGGCTAAGAGTTTTGTTCTTCTTTTTCTTTTTATACACTTTTTATTCCCACAGATCCTATGGGAAGCATAGGGCTTCAGCACAGGGACAGCCAAAAAGATTTAGGGCTGTTAAAATAGTAGCTTGTTTAAATCCCAAGGTAAACTAGTTGTGCTAAATTAATCTATGAACCCTCACATCAGATCTAGAGCCTCTGAGCAGTACAGATATTTTGAGATGATCTAATTGTGGTTGGAGAGAAGAGAGAGTGTGGGCACGAGTAACACTGTGCCGCGTGCTGCAGTGGGGTTAGCACACAGGGCAGTCTAAAAAGCTGACATGGGCAACACAGACAGAACACCAGGGAGCAAAGATATCTAGGCATTCCTAAAAATTAGTTGCTGGAATAATCATAGAATAGCAGATCTGAAATGCTTGCTAGGAAACTGAGGAAAATATGTAAAGAAAAACTGAGTTTTTTGAAGTTATGTTAGGATTGGAAAGAGCAGGGAAGGGTACTGTTGCCAACTAATAGATTAACAGACAGGAATTGTCTCTTGTGGGAGTTTTTCCAGCTCTTCAACAGGAATCAGAGACACCCTGAGTAGCTTTGTTTTCTAAACTCAGGCAGGACCAGTTAAAAACAGTGCCTCCGACCAGAGTGAATTAAAGGATACAAGTACTGCCATCTTTAACATGTGTTGGGAAGCAGGGGACAGGATTTGTCAGGTGAAGTCTGCACCATGCAGCTGAAGGAGATGAGCATTTGGGGACATCCAGGGTCCTTCTGGACAATGCTCTTTTGTGGGTCTGATGCTGTCAGATGCTGTGGGGTGAGAGCACTACATCCATCCCCACTCACACCTAGCCTAACATGGCACCACAAAACACTGGAAACCATCCAGGTATTGCCAATGTAATCACTAACACCAAACAAGAAGGCAACAGTGAAGACTTGTAATGTACTGCTGGGAAATGTGGAATATGTAGTATATTGCTATATCCACCTTCATTGGGTGGATGACATTTAAACACTGAATGGATTTCAAAAATTCTGGACAACACTTTTGTTTTTACCCTTCTGCACAAATGGTGGAAAACATTTTTTTTTAAAAACTACACTGCAGACAAAAAAAAAAAAATAATAACAATTTCACTGTTTCTGACTCCTTCAAGATGTGATTGATCATTACATTGTCACAAGTCAACCTCTGCCATAGAAAACTACAGATAATCTTCAGCTGCATTTCCTAAACCATTAATAGGATAGAGAAGGCTAAAATAACAATGCACAATTTATTTTCCAAAAGCAGCTGACAGGAGGAAATGGAAACCAAATGAATTAACTCATTAGAACAGTACAGCACATTTGGAAATTCAAAACAGTCTGCCTGGAACGATTTAAGTCTATCACGAGGTTAATGTCACTCCCCTGCTTAGGCGTGTCAGTGTTGTAAACTAGTGATCCACTTTTAGAAAGGTTGATGTGTGCACACCCTGGGTGGGACATGTGCCTTAGGGTGGCCTGGACTTAATTAATTACATGACTTGAATACCACCTATTATGGCCCCACAGGTTGCATATTCTGTGCAAAGGTTACATTCACATGCATGGACACACAAAAAGCCACACAGACCTACCAACACTTTCTAATATAAACAAAAAATATTTGTTAGCTTGTTGAGAATCATTATTAAAAATAGCAGGTATCTTACAGACTGTAAATATACTCTGTTTTTAAGGAACTGCATCTATATCCAGAGTAAAAACTTGGCAGTTGTCTCAAGGGAGCAAGGTTTGTCTCATGTCTGATTTATAACCAACTGAGAATTTCTCAGAAATTGGGTTTTAACATTTGTCAGCCACAAGTTGTCAACCAAGCCTATTTTCTCCTGGTAAGCTCCCACCTGTGTGTCTTTCATAGTTACAGAAGTATATTTTTAGAAAATTGTGGACTTTTAGTCAGCATACCAGACTCCATTACAGCACTTCTAAGGTAATATCTACATTTATAGCTGTCATTAATATGGTATTTTAGAGCTTTAGTTGCTTTTTTTTTCCTTCACAGGGTAATAAGCCATAATTAAAGGAGTCAGGGGCTGCATTACAGAAACATTTGCCACTCCACATGTAGCACAAAGATTACTTTGCAAAGAGACAACTGGGAGCCAATGCAGTTCTGAGTATTTCTTCATATATTCATGGCAATAACACAATAGCACTTGTCATTAAAAGAACAACATTCTAACGCAATAATTTGTTCAATCACTGTATCTGAAAATGGCTTAAATTTGAATAGTGTGTGCAGATAATGGGGACTAGACAACAACAAAGAAATGGTCCTGTTGATTTATATCTGAAGAATCCACACACATTATCTACAAGCAGCAGCTGTAAAAAGCTCTTTGCTTTCCTTTTGGTGCAGAAATCACTTGGAACAAGGGTCATCCCAAAACAAAAGCAATTCACTTTCCTTTTGGTGCAGAAATCACTTGGAACAAGGGTCATCACAAAACAAACAATTCAAGCAGCCTATCTGAGAGGAAGATGAGGAAGGCAGGAAGGAAGAAGGAAGGAAGGAGACTTATTTAATCTTCTGCACTGAAGATCATTTTTACATCATCCCAGATTATGCAATATACCATGGCAGAGACTGTGAAGCTTGAGTTCATCGAGAAGGGCATTTTCATTAGCACTGCTACAGTGTGTGCTCTCACATGTCTGAGGTGGAAAGGTCACAGACTTCACAGCACCACTGTCTGGCCTATCTACACCCAGCCCTGGTTATCCAGAGTTTCAAGGAAGGGAGGTTAAATGCTTTCATATGAGGTGTGTTTATCCTGGTGGCATACAAAGAAGAATCCCGTTAAATTAAGTAGCTCCCTTCTTAAGAATGGCAATTACTGTGAAGCACAGATTAAAGTAAAATTCCATGAATTAGTGATCTGATTTCATTTGGCAGGGATGTTTTACAATGTGTAGTGTCAAACACTTTATAATGTCAATGATAAAGAGAGCACATGAAGATTTACGATGTATAATGACGTGAAATGTCTTTGGTGCTCAAACTCTCACTCCTTTGTTTGCATGTAAACCACAAGTGGGTTTGGCATAAAGCACAAGAGTTATCCTCATCTCAAAAAAAAAAAAAAACAAAAACCAAGAGGTCACCTGTACTGGAATGAGGTAAAAGTACAAAGGTAAGTGCAGGATTACTTCAGATCAGGGGATTACTTTACATGGTCACAACCCTTCTTTGCCTTGAGTATCTGGATTTAGTAGGATTTTCCAATAATCTTCAGAGAAGTGTTGAAAGTCCATTTTTTAAACTGTATAGGTCTTTGTCCTTTAATTGAATTACCCACATACATGTGCACACACAAACACATTCTTAACTCCTTTCATTATGCACCAAAGGGCTTTAGTGGCCCCAAGTCACAGCACTCCTGAAATCAAATGTGTTGGTATTTTATGGAAGCTATCTTGGAAATTCTTGCAGAACAGATGTGTGATTCCAATTCATGCAACCTGCCAGCTCTGTGAATTGAGGGTCTGCATCAGATATAGTCCTCTTCTTTTATTTTGTTCTGGCTTAAAACAGCTCTCTGAGATCAACTTCATCCATGCAATTGTCCCAAAGAGAATTGCTAGATTTAGCTGACAGATGCAAAAAATCTCATGTTGTCACAGAATTCCCCAGTGTCTACTCAGCACCAGATGTCAAAGAATGCAAATCTACAGCTGGGTCTGGTGTTCTTTTGTACTCCAAATTCCCTCCCTCCCAGCTGTTGTTTTCCACTTCCATGTACAAAGAGTTGAATTTTCAGAAGCAGGAGATAGACACTTATGGCTTCCTATACTGATATGAATATACATGTTTCTTTATTTATCTGGAAAACATATTTTTGAGTTGAAAAATGATGTATTTGTGAGGGTATATCTGAGTATGCTTACCCATCACTATTGAAAACAACCTTACTCATCTTATAAATACATCCTCAGTAAGTTCTCTGGAACTGGAGTTGTCTTTCCAAGTAGCTCTTTAGAGGTACAGAATAGGATTTTCACCCTTGCTTAGGCCCCCTGGGCACCATGGAAATAATAAACACGACCACGGTAAAACACAACAAAAGACCTATAGTTATGAGGAACTGCAGAGCAGTGTTTATTCAGTCATTTGGGGGGCCCTTTGCTGGCTATCCTTTGTGTCCCTCAGGAAAGGAAGTTCTAGCCTGGGACTACAATGACTGGTTTTAAATTTTGCTCTCCTCATGTAGATATTACCAGCCTGCACAGCTTTTGAAATATTGTCAGACAATAGTATGTCTGTAAGAGCTGAATTGATTTTTGCCTTTTTTTTTTTCCCTACCTAAACTGGAGGAAAATTTGAAATATTAGGTAAGGGTGACTACAGCAGTCTACATTTGTTTTCCTGAGCTTCCTGTAAATGCATTCAGAGGTTCAGAATTTCTAAGGTTCACCTGCAGTGACCTCTAGTGTAGTTTAGATTTCCTTTTCTTAAATGAAGATAGCATGCATATGGAGACCTCTTTCTACTTATTTGTGTGACGATCTTCAGCTCACTGAGTTCTCTGTTGTACAGATACTAATCATAATCTAAGAAATTATTTGGTTTATTATACAGAAGTATAATTTTTCAGCCAGTCAAGAAAGTTGGTTTCATCTGGGGCTTAGGACACATTACTGTGCTTAAAAGGGATGAGTCATAAATAATGGGAGAGGAAAGAGAGATGCAAAACACAGGTTCAAATTTAGTCACAACTAATTCAAGTCACAGCCTGGCTTGCATGCAGCCACCCTAGCTCTTTCTACATCCCTGCTACCCAATGCTCCAAGACCTGACCCTGGTGCAGGCAGAGCCAGGTCAGGTACCTGCATCTGCCATGTCAATACTCATAAATCTTCACATTGCCAGTAAGATTGAATCAAACAAATCTGACTACAAAATACTGAAAAGTTGACTCCTAAAGTTGCCTAAGATGATGCCTGAGTCCTATTATTGTCATGAAATGTTTTAACATAACTTGAGTGATAGTAATCAAACACAGAAGTGGAACACAGACATTGGGAGAGTCCCCCAGTGTTTCTGTATTTATTAACCATGCCCATCAAACAGAGCACTGGTAATGAAAATGTTAAGTGTTAGAGCACTTTAGGGAAGTCTAGAAGTGCTTATAGCTACTATTATTATATATGTATCCACAATATCTATTTTTTAAGAAAGATAATAGTATCAATTTAGGAAAGCAGTGATTTAAGATAAAAGAAAAAGTGGTGTTTAATGGTTTTACATTGGGCATTAGCAGAGCTATCCACCTATCAGATAAGAGGAAAGGAGGGAGAAGAGTATAAAATACTTTGTTTGAAGTGATATGACCTGGCACAAATAGCCTCAGTGACATTTTAAGATCAAACAGTCCAAGCATCAGGTACATACACTTCAAATCACAAGGGGAAGTTTTGACAAGCTGAGCGTGATATGAGCTAGTGCTCAGAGTGACAAAAACTTTTATTTAAATCTGACTTTCTGAAGTTTATCCTGCATATTTTTAAAAGTATTACCAGGTTGCAATTCCTTATTTATTTGATTTCTAATGCATTCTAGTGACAATATCCCAATGAAATATTTATTTAAAGAGTCAAAACTGCATATACTAATTTCTATTTTCAGGCTAGTAACTCTTTGCCTGAAGGATTAGAAAGGAATTATTACTAAGGCAAAAGCAAATATTTTTTAACTTGATGAAGAAATACATGTGCAGATGTTTAAAAAAATTAAAACCTAGCCAAATATGATATTTAAATATGATAATTCATAAAAGTAATGTTAAAATGTGGAACAAATATTAAAGAAAGAGAAAGTGCTAAGAAAGGTAGGGAAGTCAGGGAATTTTTCAAATGTGCTGTACTGTCAAATATACATTAAATTTGAGACTGCAAGATATTTAAGAGAATTAAATTAGAGAATTAAACTGTGAGAAGTCAGCAGGAAAATGAAGTGCTGATTGTGCCCAGAGTAAAGCACAGGAGATGCTCAAGGAATGGGGATTAAAAGCCTGTCTGAAGGGGTGTTTGGAAGGTTGAAGGGAAATACTGTGCTGAAGTAAATGGGCAGGTGGGCAGCAGTTAAAAAATAACTGGGGGGAAAAGCAATGCCACCTACAAAAATAATTGGAAAAAAGAGTTAGAGTTTGTTCCATTGCAAAGATTTTCATTCACAGGAAGCAAATAAAGGACATTTGTGCAGAAAAAAGCATTCTGTCAGAGCCTGTCCCTCATGCTACAGCATCACTTCTGTCAGAAAGGAAACATATGTTCTCAGCCAGCACCAGTCTCCAGGAGCCAACACGCTGCCGGAGATGGACACTGAGCACACGGAGCCCTGGCAGGGCTGGCTGGGAAATGGGGCTTGGGCACCACAGCCAGGCTGTGCAGAACAGCCATCCCTGCTCATTCTGAGCTCTCTGGGCAAAACCAGATCCTCTGCACTCATTATAGGGAATGTCTGCCTTATGTTCATTATCATAGACATTTATCTCAGAAGCACTGCCTTCTGGCTGGAAAATAAATGTTTCTACTTTGCTTCATTGCCTAATAGCTGGAGGAGTCCATTACCTTGGGAAAACATTTTTTCCATTTACATTGACTCTTAAATATTTTATGATCATTTTTCTTTCTAGCTTTCACAGTAAATAAAGCAAATACATGACAGACACAAGATGTTAGTCACCAATATACGTAATTTAGTGTATATATTGATCCTTACCTATTTTTATCCTGACTTTCTATAAATTGTACTATACACTACATTGCTTCCTTTAATTATTTTCATTTAATTTAGACTGTCAGTGCTTAGTTTGACTACCTTTCAGTCCCTATCCTATAAGTACTTCATAGTGGGCTTCAGGAGGTGCAGCATTTAAACTAAGCAATTCTGAGTCTTGGATCTTAGTGTTTGAAAGGCATTTAATTATTACTTTGCTCTGTGAGGACTGTTGCAGTGACATTTCCACGCAGTACCTCTGCCATTAACTCACTTTCAGTTATTTTGGAACCAAACATTATTTTTATCAGTCTGAAAAAGATGGTAAAAGACTTTTTTTAATCATCAAATGTAATACATTCTGCACCTACAGCCAAAGTAATAACAAATATTAATAGTATCACAAATTAATACAAATAATAATCCAGTTACATTGAAAACTCATTTCTGCAGCACTGTTTTGTTTTGCCTCCTCTCTGTTTTCAGGAATCACAATGAAAGAATGGCATTAAGATTATCTGGTTTCCCTTGCATGTATCACCAGGGGTGTACAGGGAAAATGAACCAAGACCTACCTAACACAGGAGGAGACTTTCTGGGCTGAAGCACTCCAGGCTGGGCTACAGGTGACAGGCAGAGCCCTTGCTGAGTGTGTAAAGCACAGTCCCCATGCTCAGTGCCATACAGTAAAGGGGTGAGGGCTGTAATAGTCACAAATGTTGTGCATTCAATTAAATCTAACCCAAATGCTGTAGCATTGAGGGGAAATTATGTCTAGGGTTTTTATGGTCTGTCATATCCTGTGAAATCTAGCTTTGTTTTTTGAGACTCAGAGTGTGAAAACACTTTGAGGAGATGTAGATTCAGAGATTTTTGTGAATTCTGTGTTTCACAGAAATACAAAATGGGCAATGCCCCACCCCCAGGGAAGGGACCACAGTGGGTCATTTGGTCCAAGCTCCCTGCTCAAGTAGGGTCGTTCCTAGAGCACATGGCACAGGATTGTGTTCAGAAGGTTCTTGAATATTTCCTGTGAGGGAGACTCCACAACCTCTCTGGGCAATCTGTGCTTGGTCACCTGCACAGTTGCTGTTCTGTCACCTGTTCTTCCTCCTGCTCAGGTGGGACTTTCTGTGCATCATTTTCTCTGCCCATTGCTTTTTGTCCTGTTGCTTGGCACCACCGAGAAGGGGCTGGATCCATCCTCTCAACACCCTCCCTTCAAATCCTGACAGAGATTGATGATGTCTTCTCTCAGTCATCTCTTCTTGAGGCTGAACTGGCCCAGCTCCTTCAGCCTTTCTGCTTTAGAGAGATGCTCCAATCCCTTAATGCTTTTCACTTCTTGGAATGGAAAAAACTTGGGCCCCTTTAAACATTATACTTTTAATATCAAAGCCAAAAAAAAAATTAAGTGCTCCTAGAAAATATAATTATTTTCCATAAAATATCTCTCCATTTTGCTCAAACACACATTAATATTGAACAAAATATTTCAGAAACTCTTCCAATCTTTGTGAAACAGATTTACTATGTGTAGGATATATATGACAGGCATTTTCCAAGGCCAGGTTATGAAATATTATATTATTACAGCATATTAACTGTACCCACTGACTACCACTGCCTATACAGCACTGACAAGGCATCACAGCATTAATATTTTTTCTTCTAAAAGGAAAAATACAGGTCTTAAGAACACAGTCTTTTACCAAACTACCTTCTCTGAGTCTTGCAACTTTTAGAAATTTAGTCTATTCCCAAGGAGTAGTTACAAAAGAGGTGAGATTTAAGGCTGGCTTCAGAACTGGGCAAATAAGCTTTGGTGTAAAGTAAATGAACTATGGGGGAATTGGAACTAGGGAACTTTGAATCAAATCAACTAATAAATTCAGCCAGAAATGGTGACTGGCTAGGGAGAATAAAAAGGTCATAATACTTTTGTTTCATATTTCTCTCTTTAATGAAATTCCTTATTTGAAGGCACTGAATATTTTTTATGATACCTTTTAAACAAAACATTTGACATAATTTTTTAAAATAACACTTTTAATTACTATTTTTTTCTTTTAAGAAGGTAATCAAAAAGTCCTAGTCCAAAATCTTAAAATGGCATTTGATCTTTAAAGAAAAAAAAAAGAAGAATATAAAATGTGCTTCCCAAAAGCCTTAGCATATGTATATATGTGTATATATGTGTGTGTGTATATGTATGTATATATACGTCTCATTCATGTAACTTCTGCTCTCATGAGAAATGTTTGCTCTTCAGACAATTTTCTCATAGTGAAGCATGAGCTGTAGCTTGTGCTGCAATTGGATTTGCTTCTTGAAACATTTTCTGAAATTTCCTTTATAGATGTAAATTTTACCTAAATCCCTGGGCCTTTTGTCTCCTATTGGCCAACCCTTGACCTTTGTAGATGCCTTGTTAATAAAGAGCACTACTACTCAAAAATTTAACTGGAGTTTAGGCTGTTTGAAAGTGGTCCTAGATTTATTACAATCCCTTAAACAACTTTCAAAAGTGTGTGTAATTTCTAACACAATACTTGACATACTTTTTTTTTCTTGTCTGTCCATATGGTTCATTTATTTTTTCATGAAATTAATAGGAGTATTTACAGGACTTTTTTGGAGCCTGTTTATTAAACCATCATACCAGGGAATTGTACATCAAAAAAACACTTCCTTCTTAAGTCATTCCAAGAGGTAAGTGATTCTGTCACGAAAAGGAATACAATGTATCCCAAACATATACTCAACTAATAATACAGAATGCTTGTTTTTTGCAAGCCTGGACAGACAGTAATTCTACAATATTAGAACTTAATTTTATTTCTACCAAAGAGTGGCAATTTGCTTTATGATCTACCACCTTTGCATGCCAACTAAGACATGATAAACAGTAAACTGAAGCCCCAGTTGAAATACCAAAATTTCAATATCAAAAGGAGATCTACAAGAGAGCTGGAGAGAGGTTTTTTACAAGGGCATGTTGTGATAAGACAAGGGGTAATGATTTTAAGCTTAAGGAGGGTAGATTTAGATTAGAGCATGGTGAGGCACCAGAACAGGTTGCCTGGAGAGGTTGTGACTGCCCCATTCTGGACCTGTTCAAGACCAGCTTGGATGGGACTTTGAGCAACCTGGTCTAGTGGAAGGTGTCTCTGCCCATGGCAGGGGGATTGGAAGAAGAAGACCTTTGAGGTCCCAACCCAAACTGTCCTATGATTCCATGATTTTATTAGCACAGGCTGTCATGACTCACGTTTTAGTTGCTGTACTGTCTTTAGCCAATGTACCTCAAAGGCTCACACAATATAACAAACAAGCTCTATCTTGCTAAAGCAGGGAAAACTGCATTGTTTCTGTGCAATGTTGGTAAGATCTGGGAAAAGAGATTCTTTTTGTGGTTGAGTTTCTACATTGGAAACATTTCCACACTCAAGTTCAGGGTGAGGCAGCAGCATTGCCACAACCTCACTGAAACGTTAGTCAAGGAAATATATTCAAAGTGGTGTAATTTCCTTTAAAATATTTATTTCAGTATATACCTTTTATTCTTATTTGTAGAAATTAATATGAACCCAGTCAATCACTTCAGATATTCAAAGCAACATAATTCTTAACATTTCCTTCATCCCATGCCAGCAATCACCACACATGGACCAACATTTCATTCCTGCTTTCCATCCCTTTCTTCAACTTCTCAAAAGGAGTAAAGGACAGAGACGTTTTCCAGCACACCCCAAGGAGAAAATGAGGCTAGACTGAGGCTGGGAGTAATTTCTAAGGTTGAGGGCATGTAAAAATCCATTTTCCTCTAGCCCCAGAATTTGAAGATGTATATCTGCAATTTCAAGTCTTCCACAATGGGCACTGAGATACAGTGTTCTGAGTGCTGAGTAAAGTACAACCCATCTATTTCTTCATGCCAAATGTTCCTTTAGGAGGCATGTTTATTTAGATAGGCCAGGTCATCTGAATAATTGAGTTTCTGTGATATTTCTGTTCCTCACCAGGCTAAAAGGTATGCAGACTCTAAAGAAAGAATTATCATGACATTACTATTACTTACTTGCATTATTTGTTTGTACCCTTATGCTTTTTGTTGTTTTTATATCTTCAGCTAATGCAAAAAGTACTTTTCAAACAGTATTCATGCAAGCCAAATCCCTCTGGCTTATCCAGGTTTGTCTTTGTCCTCTTAACTTGAACTGCTCCATATTTGCTACAGACCCTCAGAACATTATTGACAAATTACTATCATAGATAGAAAAAATTACCTGCTGATAGCAAGGTACCAGGCTTAGATTATTAGATTTGTCATGCTGGAACTTAGTCCTGCTGTGTTTCATCTACCCTCTCATCGAAATATCTCTGCAGAAACCAGCATCAACACTCTCAGTGCCTACAAAAATTCTCCAAAATATATCTGGTCAATGTTTATTCTCACAGAATGTTTGTGATGCAGACCTGTGAATGACTCTAACCAGAAGAGCATGAAAATCAAGAATACCACCAGCCAATTTTCCTTTCACCTCATGCTGTTTTGTTCTCCTAAGTCTCATAGCTGGAATCTGCTTAGATAGATACAGTTGTTAGGGATTTACAGAAAATGCCTAAACATTGTATGGCATCACAGTCTATATCAATTCTCTTGAAATATTTCAAAAAGAGTAGAAGCTTTGCTTTATCTCAGCACTAAAGATGGGCTTCAGCTTTTGCAAGCCCTGTTTGAGTGCCTGTGTCATAACTCAGGACCCAGAGAACACTTTTTGTTCTTTTATCCACTGATTTCCAGTTGATATTCACTGCAATCTAGCTTCTAGGAATCCCATCTGTGAAGAGTGAAATGATTAAAATGAGTCTTATAATTTTTTCTACCAATATAGCCCACATGACAAACTTCAAATAAGTGAAACAAAGCACATGTGTTTGATGTTGACATTGCTTATCTTCTGTGACTGTCTTTCACAGTAAAAATATGATTCAAACACTCAGTGTAAATTTAGGCAGCCATAGACATACTTATTATTACAAAGACAAAACAAAAATTTCCTACATCTTGATGCACTTAATATTCTTACAGAGACATTCTAAATAAAAAGATATTTATTTCTAAGCTAGATTTTATCCACTTAATATATAATGATTTATCATAAATATTTATTATAAATCTTACACAGCTTAAGATAACTTGCAAACAAAAACATACTAGCTTCCGTCTCAGAAACATAAAAATAAATCATCACCATATGTTGGCCTGAGTTAACACACAAACACTTCCCTATTCCTCACTGCCTAGTGCCTCATCCTCAACACGATCTTTTCCCTACCTCTGCTGCCTTCCAGTGGCTCTACTGCCTTTCAGCTGTCACCTACCCTTTTAGCATTTGTTCTTTCTTCTAGGATCTTTGGAACTCCTTTACCTTTATTAGTAAGTCTTGCTTTACTCTGATTTGCCTGATTTACTTTATAATGGGCATTGAGAGTGTAGGTTAAAAGCTTCTTTCCCAGCTTCCCCTCTCATTGATTGATTTGAGATGTTTCTTTACAGAGGAAAAGGAAAGGAGCTCAGTTTCTGGAACATTACCAAATGGACTAACATTGCAAAAGTCCAGACATCCCAAATTCTTGATCTGCTAGTCCTCACCGTTATTTCTATTCTCTGGCTACAAAAAACCTCTTCTTTTCCCATCTCTCCAAGCATGACATAATTTCTTACATGATTCAATGGAAACATCACAGTGTTATTTATCAAAGTGTGTAGCATAGCTGGGAACTTCTTTCAATGTTTTCTTCCACACTTCTGTTCCCTGCGTTCACTTGGAAATATCCACCATCCTAACAAGAAAACCCATCTCTAGATTTGTCTCTTCCTAATACTTGAGTGAATGGCTGTGGATGGTGTGTGATAGCTGATACTTGCATGAATGGTTCTTTCAGATTACAGGTGACATAAACTTCTTGGAGAGCAAGCACAAAATTTTTCACTAACAGACGTATATAAACATCATAACTCTCCTGATGAAACTCAGCAAGGATTCATTATGCAGACAATACAACCTATTACAGCAGAAAAACAAAATTAGCTCTTATATCATTCAACTGAGCCTGTGCCAAAACAAGAAGTAAATCACTGAAGTTGTGTATAATGCATGAGGTATACAACATTGTTGAAAATTGATTTTTTTTAACGATAAAAGGGAATTGGCACAGAAGTGATATGTAATTTTAAATGCTTAGCCTAATAACATTGCTAATTTTAATTGCTATTAGAAGAACCTTGTTTTCCTCTAAGGCATTATGTAAAGAATCATTCTAGCTCAAATATGCATGGGAAATGTTTAAGGGCCATTGCAGAACAAACAATGAATATCAAAGCAACAGCACTAAACCAGCAAATATCTCGAGCTGTGATGCCAGGACTTGGCTGTTTAGCTATCAAGCAGACATTAACAGACGACAGATAAGTTATTATTCAACAAAGTTGGATGCAAAAAGCTTAAATGCATCCAAACAATAATGTAAAATACCATCTAAAATTCGATTAATGGGAAAAACTACACAAAACATAAAAACGTAATTTCTGTGTAATATTCTTAATTATGAAATACTACCATTTCAGCATGCAAGGTTTTAGCAGCAGTTTAGAATCCAATTTATGAAACTGAGTCCCAGACATTTCCATATAATTGTATCTGTGCAAAAGATGCCATGAGAAGAGTCTTTGGCATGCAATGGCTCAGAGCAGGGGGAACAGCACAAAGGCCACCACATCCTCTGTCTTGCCTAGACATTTCTCTGCTCAGAATCAGAACTGTCCTATGTAACAATAGCAAGAGCCAGAAGCTCTTATCACCTTCCTGGAGGTGACCTCGGCAGGAAGGCAGAAAGGTCTGTAGAGGCACACCCTTTTCCTCTCCCAACCTCAGGAAAGCCCTGCTCATGGCTGAAATGACACTGGTAAAGGACAATACATGGGATTCCAAAAGTAGTGCCTGCCAGACATACCAGCACACGGATAAAATGGAGTGCTTTGCAATAGATGGGGATTTTAACACATCTAACTGAAATATACGCAATTGCAGAGAAAAAGGAAACGTTAAATGTAAGTAGCATGTAGTCAAGGCAGTCTCTAATAAAGGACCTCATTTGTACTATTCTGCATTGTAAACTCAGAGAACTATCCAAAGCAGACAGATTTTAGGGTAATTTGTAAATTTCTTTATTGTTAGAACACTTTGGACGTTACACAAACATTTGCTCAAAACAACTAATTTGGGTTTAAAAGCAGAGTAGCGCCTGTAGGCAAACAAAAATGCAGGCCATATGTACAATTGAACAAAATTAATAACTATATTGAGTTAATATACAATCAATAAATAATCATTTAATTGGAAGTAAAACTATAGTTTAAAATACCCCATGAGACACGTAGGTGGTAGAATTTTTGTGATATGCTCTTTGTCTTAACTGGCAAGAAAAATTTGGTGATAAAAATTACATTTTAGTAATGATATTTAGTACTCTAAATTTAATTACAAAACAAGGATGTAATGTAAAAGACATAATGACAAGAACAGAAATCCTGGCACCACAGTCTGAAAAAGAACAAGTAGAAAACATAAATTATTAATAATAGTAGCCACAACACTTAATTTTGAAATATTTGAAGGACTGAGAACAAAACTGACTAATGACACAAACATTTTTTTTTTTCTGATCAAGCAACAAAAGTCTTTTTGCAGACAGAAGGATGAAACAAAGTTTAGACTGAGGTGGATTAAATACAATATTCTTAGGCTATAAAAATATCTGATTTATGTTTTTTATCGTAACATGATTTTTGTGTGTAAATGCAGACTGATTTGTAATGGCTGAAAAAGAAGTCTGTATGCTAACTCATTAATTGCTTACCAAGTGATAACTTGGAATTGTAGTTACCTATTTCAAAATGTTTTTAAGGAAAGGTCACTTGTTTGACTTGGACATGCATATTTTCTGTCATCCTTTGTTGCTCAGTGCTTTGCATATTTCATAGGAATATAAGATTGAAAGTCCTCCCTCCCATTTAGTCACTAAATACATTCCCTGCTGGCAAAGACAACCATGTGAATAGTTTGCTATCATTCAGTTATTATTAGATACATTAGACAGCTTCCTTTTTCCTTTTTAATAATATTGTCCAGGGAAGCTCTGTAAGTCTCATTATGTTGGGTTCACTTCCAATGCTCATGAACAAAGGAGAAAGACATACAATAAAACCAAAACCACATGTGAATTTCTGGCATGACCTGAAGTCAACGGGTGCTGTGACATTTGTTTGGATTTCACCCTGCAATTATAGAAAGGGAGTGTTCTCACTCTTTAGGACTTTTCTCATTCAGCCATCAGAAGCTCGAGAGCAAGGATGGGAATGTAAGGCTAGATTCACAAAGAGATTAGAGCCCAGGATCTACATACTGAATCTAAAAGTCACCTACCTGAAGCTTTTACACCAGAAAAGTCTAAAGTTTACAACTATCCAAAAAAAAAAAAAAATTGGTCTGGAGCACACCCAGAGTACTTATGTCCTCAAAGGAATTCCCAAATGATAGAAGCATCATTTCTTTCTCTTTTGTGAGGCCATGCATGATGGATGCTCTTAGACAAAAATAACCCTCAAACCTTTTCTTTTAAAAAATTAAGGAATAAAAGGTACTGTATCTTTTGTCCTTAGTTTATATTGTCCTCATATGTCTATGACACTCAAGGTTAACTCTCAGGAGGACTTGACTACCTCACCCCCTTCCCAAGGGAGTATATTCCCACAGTGTCTCAAATAAGCTAGAGTGAAATTATCTCAATTAGTCCTATTAAATTGTCTCACACTACATACAGTAATTCTAGAGGAGTACAGAGACTGTAGAGATTTAAAATTTATAAGTCCATCAATTACTTCACAAAGCATGAAAAAGTTTCATCAGAAGAATTTATAAAACCCACACTCAACTCTCCCTGCACGGCCACCTACACAGACAGAAGAATGAGTCTGAATGTGACAGTGAGTGTTTTACAAAACTGAATAAATTGTATAGGATCTGTTGATCTCCTGCTTCAGGGATTTCTGAAAAAGGGCATCTAATTTTGTCAGGAGGGAGATAGAGAGCCTTAGCCTTCTTAGGGCATAAGGCTCATGCTCACTTGAGATTTATAATTGTGGTTGTGTACTCCCACAGACCTCACTCTTGCACACCTCATTCTCCATATATATTTTATGATTGCTTAATGGTTGATTTCTCTACCCTGAAAAGCTGATCCCTGAAAATTCTTTAACTGATGGGAGATACAGGCACAGAGAATAAGAGGAATCCGAATTCCTCCCTGTCACTCAGCAGCTCTAGGTTACTAATCTTACTGATTAAATGGGATATAATAATGCCAGTGTGAAACTGGACTGTTAAAATATTTTCCTGGGGAAGTAATACTTTTGGAACTTGTATAAATGTTCTTGAATTCATTAATACATAGAGTTGATGAAGCACTTCAGGATTGAAAGTCAGTATTTCCTTACAAATGCTAAGTCATGCAGACTCTCCTAAACAAATTGCAAAATAAGCAAAAAATATCAGCTTGAAAACGCTTGAATTGACAGGTTACCGTAGAAGTTGCTTACATCTCTATCTTCTGAACACAAAATAAAGTTTTCACTTTCCAAAAGACAGTGATTTTCTTATACATTTCATTATGCTGTGCATTGTTGCTGCTGAAAGGACAGAGTTCCCAACCTTCAAACTTGTGAGTTTTCAATTTTTCTAAGGATGTCACACTTCAAAAAAAGAGCTCCATTATCACACCTGAACTTTATGTCCCATGATTTTATCTTTGACTCTGGACATCTTGGCTCTTGATCTCTTGTATCTATCTTAATTAAGTGGAAAACAATCACTCAGAGTAGCCAGCGATCTGGAATGTTTCCATACAGAGATGTGGAAACAGGAAGTTTTTTTTTCTCTGCCTGGCTCTCACTTCTCTTGCTTTGAAGTACAACCTAGACCAATTATTCCCTGTTCTCTGTCCATCACATAGTATTTGACAGCATGTCAGTCTCCTGTAGCCTTACTGTACTGGCACACACAGGCTGTTTCAGTGGTTACAAGAGCAAAATTTACAGTGAAGAATAGTCAAGAGAGTGAAATTTTACAGGGGCATGTAGTGGAAGGACAGGGAGGAGTGGCTTTAAACTGAAAGAGGATAGATTTAGATTAGACCTTAGGAAGAAATTCTTTACTGTAGCATGGTGAGGCACTGGAACAGGCTGCCCTTAGAAGCTGTGGATGCACCATACCTGGAAGTGTTCAAATCCAGACTGGAGTGCGTCCTGAGCAACCAGGTCTAGTGGAAGGTGTCCCTGTCTGTGGCCAGGGATTAGAACTAGATGATTTTTAAGGTCTCTTCCAACCTAAACCATTCTAAGATTTTATGATTCTATGAAATGGAGCAGGGCTAAACCATCGTCGTGAGCAAGACACCACAAACATGAACATAGCAAATATATCATCAAACCCTCTCAACCTGTGCTGAAATTATACAATATTTTGCTCTTCTGATCAAATAATCCTTTCAATGCTACATCTTAAAAAAAAAAAAATCAATTGTCAGCTACTATTTCACTAAATTATAACTTTGGACAGACTATTCTTCCAAAAAGCAAATAAGGGGGTGGGGATGATTTCTAAGATATAAATACAATAGTACTCCTTTTGGCTAACAGTTTAATTTGGTATGCTGGCATGTGCCTCATTTAAACACTTCTGAACACTTTCAAGCACTTATGAAAACAAACAGGATATGTTTTTTTCAGAAAGCAAAAAGGAAAGGCTGAAAGACTGTATTTCATTATCACCAAACCAGAAGGTGCAAAACTGGTACAATGCAGAAGTCAGAAGAGTTGCTGTGATCTAGGTTTCTGAGAAGCAATCTGCACTTACCAGATACAGTGATGGCTTGAACTAGATCTTTTTCCTGTAGTGATGACACACATCCCCCTCCCTAAAAGAGCAAAAAGCATTTTTATATTCAAAGAGAGCTTTCCTTAAATAACAGAATCCTTTGGGTTTATTACCAGGAAACTCAAACTGATTCAACCAGGCAAAAAGGAAATTTTAAGAAGTATAAAATATTCAATTTGCCTTCTGTACCTTGAATGAGGGTCCTTTTTGTGTCCTCCTTTATGACAGCCAGCTCGGTGGCCTTCAGAACTGAAGAGAACTGCACAGTTCCCTATGAATTCCATGAAATCATAAAATCATTTCGTTTGGAAAAAACTTTTAGGATAACTTAATCCAACTGTGAACCTATTGCTTCTAAGCCCTCCGCTAGACCATGTCCCTAAGTGCCACACCTACGCATCTTGGAAATACCTCCAGGGATGGGGAGACCGCCACTTCCCCGGGCAGCCTGCTCCAGTGCTTAACAATTTCAGTGAAGAAATTTTTCCTAATAGGCAATCTAAATCTCCTCTGGCATCATTTGAGGCCATTTCCTCTTGTCCTATCACTTGTTACTTGGGAGAAAAGAGACACACACACACCTTGCAAGAGTTCTTTGTAGGTCACCCTTTTACCTTTTTGCAAGGTAACAACAAACCAGACAGATTCTGTAGGTAAAAATCTGTTAATATTTTTCAACTTGTACAAGGAAAAGAGAGAAGATAATCACTGGAAATAATATAAATCACTATAGGTTGTTACAAACTAGAAACAGTATTAAATGGCTGGAGATATCCATTCATATGCATGACAAAGGACAGATGCCACCCTCCCTAATTTTTGCAGTATCTTTTATATTGTGAGGATTGCAGATCAAGAGAAGAAAAGGCTGCCACACCACTGTCCAGCACATGCATCAAGGTCTATGTTTGCATCAGTCCTGTTGATCTACACAGTTTTGTAGTTTCTTCTAACAAAAGTGAAGCCTTTGACCAGCAACCTTTAATCTCTCTGCACCAACACTGTGGATCCACCAGCAGGAAATCTCTGACTACCAGCACAATCAGGGCAGACCAACTTTTTGTCCTCCTTTCTTTATGTCTATTACCCTTATCACTGTTTGGCCTGCATCTTCCAGTGAGTACTGCCCCTCAACACATAAACTTAATTACTCTTTTAGGGGTTATTTTCAGTTCAAAGTGTCCTTCTCACTGGCCACCAGTATAATACCAGTGCTACGCAGTGTGTCCTACAGAACAATACAATGGAATTTTTGAGACAAGCAGGTACAGGACATATGTCCTGGCGGACAAAGTCAGATTCAATGCAGCCCTCTGCCAAACTTTCTGGGAGATACCCTAAAGCAAGAAATCAGCTGAGCTTGGATTCAAATTTGGGTGAAATAATTGCCATCTTCTGAATGGAGGCAGACATGATGGCTCATCAAGGAAAATGAGGGCCAGAAATGGAAATGGAAACAAGCAACAAGCAAGACAGAGAGGGTGAGAACACCTTCATGTTCCCCAACACTAATGAGAGCCACCATCATACCCACGATGCAAATTCATACTCTATGAGAAAACCTTAGTCTTCACTACTGCTGTCACGCATCTCTCTCTCAGATCAACTCTTGCAGCCCTTGGAAAGACTGGTAAAATCCCAGGACACCCCTGGGGAAGTATGGCAGAGACTAGCAGGCTGTCCCATCCCGTTCCACCACCCCAACCAGGAGCAGACATGGGCTCATTCTTGGCAGGAATTTCCTTTCATTAGTGGGAAGAAATTAATGTGATCCCCCTAATGACCTATTCCTTCTTTCCACTCTGAAGAGCCCTACAAAAGGCCATAACAAACACGGATCTTCAGCTATCGAGTTTCCAAATGATAACTCCAGCCCTACATTCAATCTTAATTATGTTTAATTAGATATGGCCTTTAATGCCAGTAATAACTTTAAGAAATTGCCCTTCCTAAACTCAAGTACACACAGGTAAACATAAGAGGAAAATATACTGTAGTTTTAGCTTTAGATTTCTAAGCTCTAAATTTCCTTCCAACTCTGAACCTAAACCTAATTATTAGCTGGAGTCCTTTCTACTGCTGTCCCCTATATTATGTAATAATTCTTGAAAACTATTATTTTATAGTAATTTTTACTATAAATAAATATGAATTCTGTCTGTCTTCGTAAATCACACAAAGTGCAAATCCTAATGCAAAATTTAATTATAAGAATGAATTGAAGGAAGACCAGAAGTAAATGAGAGCATAAAGCACTGGCCTAAGCACTTGTTTTCTCTATTTGTACTTATCTAGACCCTCTAGGATGAAAAAAAGTTCTCTTTCAGTACTAAACCCAAAACTTTAAACCTAACTCCAATCTTAATATTAATATCAATACCAATAGTGGTCACATCAATGAAAGTGAAAGAAATGCATATTCCCATAGAGAAACACATCATCTTTCTGTTTCCCTTGTCCTTGGAATATCCACCCATAAACTGAGAAAAGAAGAGTTTGGATTCCCTATTCCTAACACTACCCTAGCCATGGCATCTGTGCAAATCTCACCTCTACAATATGACACAGAACAGTCATCATTTCCAAAACCTGCCCATTTCCAACTCTTCAGTAATAATTGGATGCAGCAAAGATCTGGGTTCTTAAGAAGGAATGTGTCAGTAGGAGAGAACCCCTCTTATCCTGAAATCTAATCTCAGCCCTGAATTTAAAGCAAGTTAGAGCCTTAACCTAATACCACCACTAGCCCTAATTTAGTTATAACCTGGTATGCATTCAGACTCCAAATTACACAGTATCTGCTTTTACCAGCAGCTGTCATCTTGTCTTCTGAACTTTGCAAGCCACAGAGAATCAACTGGAGTCTTGAAAATACAATTCCAAACTCTATGTCTGATGTTAATTATTTGCAAGGCTTGGAGCACAACAACAGATTACCTCCAATTTCCTAACCTGCCCTCTTTTTAACTCTGTCAAACCATCAGCATAAAGACATGAACAAATATCCTCAAGACTTGAATTCCCAAATCCCAGTGATAATACTTGTATTAATTAAACATATGTAAATTGTAAAGAAGTATATAGAGCACTTAACCCTTTCTGCAGTCTTCTTGATTCTTCACCCCCCTGAGAAAACCAAAAATCTCTGCAATTCTCTCTTACACTTCCAAAGGCCAATTCAAAATCTACCTTGAAGCCTGGTGTTGGTTTGCACACCCAAGCAAGCAATGACTCCTTCTGAACATCTGTGTCCTAGAAGCTTTATATTCTGACTCTTACACAAACCATATATCACTTTTTAATTGTTTTCAGCAGACAAATATGCAGATTGCAAATTCCCAGCAGATTTGTGTCCACAGATTAGTCCCAGCAGATTAAGAAAAACTGTCCTCTTTAGTCTTTATTCTCTTCCCAGCTATATAGGACCTATTGCAATGCTACAGAATTCTGAATCTGCAAATATTTAAGTGAGCCCTAGCCCTAATTCTGATTGGGGCTTATAGCCAACAAAAAAAAAATACACCCTTTACATACACCTTAAAAATACACCTTAAAATATTCCCTTTTGTCAGCATTTGTCCTCTTCCCAGTTCTGAGGATCTTAATCTTGGTCATGTCGACAAAGCCAGGGAAACTAATAAAATATAAGATTTCTTTAGTTTTATTTTAGCTGGGATCCAGCTAAATAGGACTTCTAAAACTTAAATATCTGATTTTGGCCAAATATTTTCTATCTTTCTATCTCTGGACAGTCTGGATTGTCAGCAAGTCATAAAAATGAGCTGGATAGCAAAGAAAAATGTTCCAAATGAGTACATTTCACAGAGAAGTTGGTAACTACGGACAGCAACTTCTTCAGCTAACGTATCAAGAAATATATGCTCATCCTTTTATTAATTTTTAAACATAAATTTATATAGTGTTCTACAACCCCACAGAATTTCTATGCCACAAATTTAGAAGTGCTCTTCACCAGAAATGATAGACAGGAAGTATGATACATAAAGTATGATGTTATGAGGAGTTTAATTTTTGCAGCACCAGTTAATGCCACCACTTTTAGTTGCATACTTGATGCAAGCTCTCCACCTAGTGGAGTAATTTTTAATGCTCCAAAGGATAGTAATTCTTTTCATGTCATCATTTTTACTTCTGATTCATTTAAGGAGTAATAGAAGCAGTTCCTTACATAAGATTTTAGAAATTCTTAAGCTATATAATAAGTTTCTTTCAAAATAAAACTTCATTTCACATTGTGACTGAAATATTTACAGTAGCTTTGGAGAACATAAAGACCAAGAGAACTATGAAAGTAAAACCACTTACAACAATCAGCTTGTATCCACAAAATCATTTGAACAAAACAGCCCCAGATATTTTATTCATCTAGGTTTTGGTAGCTGAATGAAGTTCTATTTTTAGAAAATCATATACCCTTCACAAATATTAACAACAACCACATTGAAAAGAAAATTTTAGAGCAGGCAACATAATTGCTCATATTGCATTGACAGAAAAACACCATCCAGGTGCCAAAGTAAAAAATAGCAATTTGAACAGCTTATCATGGGGTACAGGAAATTCCAAATCATTTGAAGTTCTTGTTTTGAGGCTGGATGAAACTGTAAAATACATATTCTGGTGTCACCACATACTTGTGCATGTATGTACATCATGCAAGAATTCTGTGGGAAAGAAGAAGGAACATTGCCACGCAGAAAGTCTAACCAGATGAATATAATCATCCAGCCTGCTTAAATGCATAGATCATTATAATAGCCCTCCCTGTGCTTACAAAGAGCAGCCTCCTAGAAAAAAAAAAATTAAAGAAAACCCCACAAAATAAGTGCTAATACAAAATACACAGTTCACATCTCAGACCTACTGAGACCAGCTCTGGCCCACAGCTCCAGTACCTGCAATCACAACTGTAGCACACAGCACAGAGAATTTAAAGTCCCTTCAGGTAGGCTGGTCCTGAGCCACTTCAGGAGACAAAGGTCAAAAGAGAGGGTATGAATTTCACCTCTGTTCTTGCTGGTGACAAGTGCACTTCCAAAGCAATTGGTATAATGCACTGTGCTCCTTGCATGACACATTACTTAATAATTGCACGGCTGCATTTCAAGTCACCTTCAGTTCACAGTAGTTTTTAGTTGTGACTTGACAGCCAGAGTGGGTTACAGTTATCCTGCATTTGAGATAATGAAGGTATAGATTATAGCTGAGAGCCCACATCAAACAAATGAGGTCACACGTCCTGACTCGATACAGATCACCATTATAAACTTGGTCTCATATAACATTACCATCAAAACGGTGCCTTGACTTGTTCAGTGCACTTACCAGAACTCAATTTCCCAATACTGGAGATCACATTCCCTCTTGCTGATGAAGTTGCAGTTTAATTTTCTCACTGTACCGGCTGAGTCCCCCACAGCACCCAGCCCTGCAGACGCAGGTACACTTGCTTGGGCACCCTACCTCTGAGTCAGCACAGCATCTCACGTGCACACTGCGCTGCCTGCACAGCAGCAGCAGGGAGATGTCCCTGCTGCACAGAGGGGAAACTGAGACAGCAGCAGGAGGTTAATACTTATCTTAGATTGCAAACAAGCAGCAGTGGAGGAAAGAGACTTAACTGAGATCTTTCCCCGTATGCTGATAACATACAGCCTTAACAAAACAATAACAAAATAACAAAATAACAAAAGCAGTGCATTATACTTCCAAGCAGAGAGATAGTACTTAATCCAGCACAAAAGATTTCTTAATGCTAGTTAGGCAACCTAAACACAGTATCCTGCAGGGTAAGACTCAAAACAGACCAGACAGTTTCCTCGTGATCATGGGACATATATACTGTCTTCTACAGTGCCTGAATGTCAACTGGGGCACAAATCTTAGCACATGCATTTTGTTGTATTTACTCTTCCTTATGGAAAAACTAAAATACAGGCAAATTACATAATTTATGGAACTGTAGAGCTTTTATTATTTCCTTACTGATTTCCCTAAACTTCCATCAAATTTTGGCCAGCCAGCCAGAAGCACGGAACATTCACAGCAACTTTAGTACACTTATTACTGTGATTCTAGTTTATGATCCGTCACCAAGAGCAAATCATTTTTTCTCATTTCTGGAGATCAGAGTGCTGGCTTTAACAGTCCAGCAGCTCTTGATTGGAAAGAAAAGGGTTAAATGACCCCACAGTGCTGTCCAGGCCTTCAGAAGAACCTCGACCATCTGGAGAAATGGGCAGAGAACTGTCTGAAGTTCAGAAAAGGCAAATGCCATGTCCTGCACCTGTGGAAGAACACCAGCACAGGCTGGGCACTGACCTGCTGGAAAGCAGCTCTGCAAAGGACCTGGGGATCCTGGTGGGCAACATCTGTTCATGAGCCAGCAGTGCCCTGGTGGCCAAGAAGGCCAAAGGTGTCCTGGGCTGCATTAGGAAGGGCATTGCCAGCAGGTCGAGGGAGGTGATCCTGTCCCTCTCCTCAGCCCTGCTGAGGCCACATCTGGAGTGCTGTGTGCAGTTCTGGGCTCCTCAGGACAAGAGAGACATGGAGCCCCTGGATTGGGCCCAGTAGAGGGCTACAAAGATTATTAAAGGCCAGGATCATGTCTCTTATGAGGAAAGGCTGAGGGAGTTGGGCCTGTTCAGCCTCAAGAAAAAATATCTGAAAGGGAAACTTCCCAATATCTATAAGTATCTGAAGGGAGGGTGCCAAGAGAATGGATTCAGGCTCTCCTTGGTGGTGCCAAGCAATAGGACAAGAGGCATTGGGCAGAAACTGCTACACAGGAATGTATATTTATGGGAATATGAGGAAAAACTTCTTTACTGCGCTGGTGACCAAGCACTGGAAGAGACTGTCCAGAGAGGTTGTGGAGCCTCCCTCCCTGCAGATACACAAGAACCGTCTGAACACAATTCTATGCCATGTGCTCTAGGACAACCCTGCTTGAACAGGAAGGTTGGATCAGATGTGTACCCTTCCAACCTGGCCCATTCTACGATTCTGTGAAATTGCAGAATCTACCAACAGCTCCCTAACTGGAGCCATAAGGAACAAAAGTATGCAGTAAAGGCTAGGAGTGGAGCTAACAGGCCCTCAATGACTGCGCTTTGAAAGGTCCTCACCTCCTCAGCAGCCCTCACTGCATACTTTTCACTTGGTTTTCAGTGTACAAGGGGTAAATTTTGGGCCTGCTGGACAACATGCTCAGCCAGTGTGTGTACCCTAAGGAATCTGCTGGCCCTTGGTGCATTCCAGTTGTCATTTGCATGGTTGAAGTCAAAGAACATTGTATAACAAATACTGGCGTGCAAATACCCCAAGCACAATGACAAGGAAACATCAGACTTAGACATATGAATGTGGCTGAAACAGGAGGGCAAAATTTATAATCCCTCTTCCCTGTTCTTCTGCCTGGAAATATGTCCTCTGCTCTTCAGTTGTAGCTATGCTGGTCTTGTGCCAACGCTCTGCTTCCAGCTTTTATTCTTCAGCAACAATAGTCTCATCTGCTACTCCTGGTTACACATTGCCTTTATTTCTTCCTGAGAATCAAAAAATATTTCTGTCCTTCAGAGTTAGGAAGATAGACTGGGTGATGATTTTTCCCTGCTTGCCAGGTTCCTTTCACTGAGATTTTGACAACAAGGCTGCTGGTAATGAGCAAGAAAACATCTACAATACTCTTCCATCCTGCTGTCCACAAAGGAGGGACTTCATGTGCTATATGCTTATATGCAATTGGGTCCTAAACTTTTGTAGTCCAAACAAAATGAACTTGTTACCTAAACTTTTGTAGTCCAAACAAAATAAACTTGTTACCTGAATGAAAACTGACCTCATGTTCTTTGCTAGAACAAAAATAACCAGAAGTAGAAAAATATATTCTCAGACATTTGAAAAAATACCTTTAATTGAGGAGCATGCCTTGATTTTTATACTTGTTCACACAAGGGTTGCTAAGAAATCTCATCATACTGAGCACCTAGTCATTTATAAGGTTGTAGCTACAAAGCACTGCTTCAAGAGTAAGAATTAATATAATTGCATGGCTCTGGGTTGTTTGGGGGATTTTTTCCAATTCCTTTATGGAATTATGTGATGTTTTCAATATACAGAAAGGCAAACCAAAGGAATCAAAATGACTTTTGGAGGCACAGAGCTCCTACCTTGCCAAATTTCATCTTGCTTACTACCTACTGCTTTGGTGCTGGGATTGTAGCACATCTTGAAGTATATTATTATGGGAAGAAACTTTCTTTACTTGTCATGACTTAAAAAAAAACCTAAAGTCTTCTGTAAAATTTGTGAAAAAAAAAGCCCCATGAATCAGAAAATGCAACTGCTGCAAATGGAAGTTTCTAGAAATGATTTATACATGGAAATATTTCTAGCAAGGGAAATATTTAAGCATTGTTAACCAGACTTGGAACTGCTGCACCAGCATATGCAAACTTGCTATATATTTTACTTTGGAATAAAGTCACAATCATCTGTAATTCACACTATTATTCATGTTAGTGCCCTCTTGTATTTGGTGGGGTTTTTTTTGGTTTGGTGTTTTTTATTCAGCTATATTAACTTAAGCTGCCATCTTGTTTTGACTTTGGGATACTTGGTACTTTATTATTAACATGACAGATTCTCCTTTCTTAATTGGAGCTCATGAGGTGATCCTTTAAAAAATAAAGTGCTATTACAAGAATACAAAACACAGTTCACAGTTAGAAAATGTATATTCATATATCTACAGCTGAAGGCAATTTTCTGCAGATTGCCACTGTGCAGATACAGGAAGAGAGGGAACATTTCTTCATTATATTATAATTAGGGTCATACTAGACACAGAAAAAGTATCCCTTGGGATTGGACAGTGATTCCAAATTCTTTTTTCTTTCTTCCTAAAAATGATAAATGCAAAACATTTTAAGTAGCTGTTGTTCCTTTTTTATCTAGGGTACATGGACAAAATCCATCACATTGTTGTTTTATGAATTGACCATTTACCTCAGAAATTCTAAAATGCCTTTCACAGACAGACATTGTTTGTTGGCAAGGCTTATAGTCAGTGTTATGATTGTGGATATTGTTGGAGACATGCAGCCTATTTATGTATGAGACTTGGTCCTTTCCTCTCATCTATGACATAATCCATAATTGAAGATTTACAGGAGAAGTTTTAGAAAATTAAACTTTCAGCTTTTATTGGATAGTACCACAGATCCATTATTTGCTTATTACTTAGTAAAATAAAGCCCAAGACACAAAGACAGTGATTTCACAATGCCCAAATTAAAAATTGTGGCTCTGTATGTAGTTTACAGAGCATGACAGGTCAAACTGGTACCTGAGGAGCTCTCTGATTTGCTTTCTGAAGATGTCTGTTTGACTAGAGAGGGAAGTGATGGCTAAACCTACATAAGAAAAAGTTCCAAGTTTTGGGGGAGATTCTGATGCAAATTAGGATAGCCTCAAGATAACTATGCTAAAATATGAGTTTGTTATTGGGGCAACAACAGCTAAACATTTGTATATGCAAGGCAGAGATAATCTTTCTTATGAAAACAGCAAGGGAAGAGTTAGCTGGGCATGGTGGTTGCTATTGTCATGATGTTAAGATTGTGATATGCAGATTTTTGGAATGTTCTTTCCATTCACAGTTGCAGTCGTACAGTTAAGCAAAATGGATTGCCATCCTGCCCTTTGAATTGGCCCTTCAAATCCTTGTGTTTTCCTGCCTCCCTAAGATAGGAAGGGATTAAGGGTGACTGACAGCAGAAAAAAATTATGCAGGCACATATATGTTAATCTTGCCATCTTTTCTGCCGGATTTGGAAGGAGGGGGATATTTATAACTGTTCCTTTGTCTTGCTTTTGGACTAGCCACCGATTTCCCAGCACCCTAGAAAACATTTCTAAATGTCTGGGACAGAAAAATAATTCTTTCGAGACAACTAATCTCTTCATTCATGTCATTCATATGAAAGCAATTCTACACCCTTAATATTGGCTAGAATATTTGGTCTTGAGGCTCAGGCCAGGCAAAGACTGGGAGGCTCTGATAAACATTTTCTTTATCACAGTCTGAACTAACCCAATTTAATGTAACATTTGAAATTAAATCAGTGTAATTTTGCATGTTGGCAAACTTGGGACAGCAGCCTGCTTCTGGTCAGAGGCTGCAAAGGGGTTTCTTTTGACCTCAAACACAACAAAGGTCTTATCTGAAGGCCTTCTTAATTCAGAGGGACTCAGAACCTTGCCTTGTATACTCTGACTAAATAACTCTTATTAATTCAAAGATGTCAACCTGGTTTATAGAAGCTGAGATACAGTGGAGCTTAAACAATAAGTTAATTCCTCTTAATTTCTCAAAAAAGTACTCCGAATCCCCTCTAAGATTTGTTCTACATCATGTATGTTCATCATTGCTAGGTCCTACTTTTTCAGAGTTTAGCCTCAGAATGCTGTTAACTCTGAATCTAAAACAGACCTTTATCATTGCCCATTCAACCCCACACTAGGTACCAAACAGGAAAAGTAATCTGCCACATGTTGCTAACCATCATAATTTGTTATTACTACCTTTTGACATGACCATATTGGATACCATGACAACATATTCTGCAGAAGAATGACAGGACTTAGAGGGGACACGAATGAATGCACTTTGTTCACTTACTACTAAGTATGATCACTACAATTTTTCACTTTATTAATATTTTAAATACATAAAGACCCTTTTGTCCTAGTGGATTCCAAAGCAAACCATTAAAAAAAGAAATAGGAGTGATTTAGATATTACTCCCCATAATTGGATTATATATTTCTTGCTTCTGTGTTAAATTACTGTAGCAATTCAGCTTACAGATGACCAAAGTCTCTGATTTCTCAGTTGAGAAAGTCTTTTCTTTGAGCAACAGACTTGCAATTGTAGCACAGAATTTGTCAAAAGATCCATTCTATCCTCTGATGAATTAAGCTCATAAAAGATGCAAGAACACATTTGTGCTGCTGATCGTGACAGCACTAGCTCTGCAGATGTCACTGTTGCTGTCACTTTGCCCCTCACAGCTCAGTCAGTCTTGGGTATCTTTCCAGAAACTAGCACAAAGCCTAATTCAGTCCTTCCCTTTTAAACATGGCCTTTATAATACATGGAATTATAGCAAGCAGGAAAAGGAGGATGCCATTTGGAGAGAAATTTCTAATTAATTTATATTTTCGATGTTTGAATTACAGTTGCAGCAAATTGCTGGTCCTTAATTTGGCCTTTTGGGGTCAAGTCCCCAGCCAGTAGACTCAGTGGGAAATGCTGACCAATTTAGAACAAGCATTTTTTGGAAGACTGGTATCACAGAATCACAAGGTTGGAAGAGACTTTTAAGATCATCGAGTCCAACCCAGCCCTAACACCTCAACTAGATCATGGCACTGATCCAGTCACATGTTGGCCACATCCAGTCTTTTTTTAAACACATCCAGTGATGGTGACTCCACCACCTCCCTGGGCAGACCATTCCAGTACTTTACCACTCTTTCTGTAAAAAACTTTTTCCTAACATCCAACCTAAATTTCCCTTGGCCCAGCTTAAGACTGTGTCCTCTTGTTCTGTCAGTTGTTGCCTGGAAAAAGAGACCAACCCCCACCTGACTACAACCACCTTTCAGGAAGTTGTGATAAGGCCACCTCTGAGTCTCCTTTTCTCCAGGCTAAACACCCCCAGCTCCCTCAGTCATCCTATGTAATTATATTTTAAAGGTTCTGTGTTGTAAGAGGCCAGTGGAATAGCTACAGGTCTTCACAACATCCCTCTGGACAAGTTGTCCAGCTGTGAGATGAGAGGTCCATAGGGGCGAAGAACTGGCTGAAAGGCAGAGCTCATGGTGTTGTATGAATGGGGCTATATCTGGCTTGTCACTGCTCACCCATGGTGTACCTCAGGGCTCAATTTTAGGGCCAGGTCTGACAATACACTTACCTACAGCATGGAGTTAGGAGTTGAATGCAGCATTAGCAAGTTTGCTATGATACAAACCTGGGAGACGCTGCTGACGGTGTTGAGGAACAAGAGGCCTTGCAGATGGATCCAGATATTTTAGAGCATTGGGCAGTGATTAATGGGATAAAATTTAACAAGTTGAAATGCTGGCTTCTGCACCCAAAACAGAGTAACACTGCGTACAAGTATGAATTGGAAGAGGAGTGGCTGGAAACAGCCCAACAGAAAGGGATCTGGAGGTGCAGGTTGACCAGGTGCTCACCAGGAGCCAGCAGTGTGTGTGCCCTGGCAGCCAAGCCACTCTGGGATGCACCAAACACAGCATCACCAGCCAGTCAAATGAGGTGATTATCCTGCTGTATTCAGTGTTGATGTGGCTTCAGCTTAAGTGTTGTGTGCAGTTCTGAGCCTCACAGCTTAAGAAGGATGTGGAAGGTCTTTGGATGCATCCAGAGGACAGCAGCAAAGCTAGTGAGAGGGCTGTAAGGCACTTCCTGTGAGGAGCAACTGAGGACTTTGAGATTGTCTAGTTTGGAGAGAAGCAGGCTGAGGGGTGACCTCATTATTATCTCCAGCTTCCTGAGGATGGGAAGTGGAGAAGGAGGTGGAGAAGGACTTCCTCCAGTTTTGGTATCCAGCAATAGGCCATGTAGGAATGATTCAAAGCTGTGCTGGGAGAGGCTTAGACTAAAAATCAAGAAACATTTCTATACTGAGAGGGTGGTCAAGTCATAGAAGAGGCTTCCTAGAGAGGTGGTCAATGCCCCAGCCTGTCATTTGGACAGTGCCCTTAACAGCATGCTTTAAGTTTTGGTCAGCCCTGAATTGTTCAGGCATTTCAGATTATATGATCATTGTAGGTCTCTTCCAACTGAAGTAGCCCAGTCTATTCTTGTCTGTTCTAAGGGGAAACCAAATTATATTTATAAAAATACTCTATTTTATTCAGGATTTGAACTGAAAGAAAGAGATAAAGGTGAGCAAGCAGTCATGGTTTATTTGGTTTTGAAAATGTGACAGGCAAGACAGGTACCCATGCAAGCAATGGTATGAGGGTTTTTATACACCTCAAGTGTATAAAAATTGTATACCTCTATTTTTAAAGTTGACACTTGTAACATTTAACAGGCCTGACAGGAGAAGCTGAACTATCAAGAGTCTCATTTACCTGATGCAAATTCCTCCAGGAGAAGTTACTACAGAAGACTTAGTTACTTGCAAGTATAATCTAATGAATACTTTAAAGATTTTTGCATAGCGATAGGAGAACTCTTGTATTAGCTAAAGAAAGACTATTTAGAGAAATCTGAGAGGAAATGGCATAGAAATTACAGCAAAATCCATTTTCACAGGATCAAATATTAAATTGCTTAAAGAAGAGCTAGAAAATTGAATTAATTACAATATGAGTAAAAAAGAGAAGGTAGAATTCAGAAACAGTATAATGAAAAACTAAAATTGACATATTGTTCCAAGAAAGCCTGTTAGCAACCAAAACCAGATCAAATAAAATAAACCAGTATAAAATTACAGCTCCATGTAAACAGACAGATAAGTCAGTTTAAATCAGTTTGGTTTATCATAATAAAGGTTGCATTTGACCTGGGTATTCTGGATAACTGAAAAATGTGAGTGTTAATTCTGTGAAAGGTAGATTTGGGACCAGTGATTGAGATACAGGGTTACAGAGTAGTATAATCCCAAATGCCATGCAGAAGAATAACGTGAACAGACACAAAGCAGAAAACACTGACACATAAAATACTGTGAATAAACTAGGATTGCTAATTTAGTTGGAAATATAAGTGGGAAAGATGAGAGTTTATGGGATACTGGAGCCCATGGGAAGATGATTTTATATGGATATGCCTAGAAAGTTTGGAGAGTAAAAAAACAGTGTGTCAGACTGTCAGTGGACATAAATATATCAAAAAAAGTATAAAGGGAAATCTTCTTTTAATTAAGCACCATGGCTACTGAGCTAGTAACTAACTGTTCCCAACTGGGCTTGGCACTAGATCAATAGCTACAATGTTCCTGAAATTATAAACACAGTACAGTAAAGAACAGCAAGTACTATGACTGTAGTTCACTATTGTGGTATCAAAATTGAGTTTGCTAAGAGTGTGGAATATGTTCTTCATCAGTCCAGCACTTGTAGACATCATTACATTCTGATAATTCAGACAGACTGAAAAGGAAAGAGAAGTGTCTCCCCAGAAAAAGTCCCTAGTGTGGTAGAGGACTCCAGACATGGTTATCGAAATTTTAACAGCAATATTTTGGAGGAATGCTACTGCTCTGTGACCCAAGAAGTGAAAATTAAACATAATAACCTAAAGATTTAAAATATTTTATGGTTGTTATTTTAAAAAGGCAATACTGCTGCTAAGTTTACAGATATGAAATTGTACTGGACACTAGCATATAGAGGTTGAATCCATCTGGGAAAAGTAAGAATTTGTGTTTTGGATTACCAACACAGAGAACAGCTGCTTTGAAGATAACAACTTATTGGAGATGTACAGGAGAAAAGCCTACAAAATAGTCAAAGCGGAGTATTCAAACATCTTTGAAAGTTTAAAATGGATCCCTAGTCTGCATGTGAGAAATGTGACCAGTAGCCTGTAATGGAGACTTAATAATGTCTTACCTAATATATGAAATTATCAAGAAAAACAAAGAAGAATGATAAAGTATACCAAAATCAGACTCGAAGAAGTTGCAGAAAAACATAATGGTATGCAATAGATGTCTCAATTCCAGGCCTTTCAGCAGGTAAATTTTGCTTCCCATCCTTAGATTCAGAAAAAGCCTACCATTAAGGGTTAATAATTGAACAAAACACTATCTTCTTTAGGCACAAAAGTCGTGTTTGGTCAAGTAAATATACATGAAAATTCTAACAGTGGGTAAGTTTCATGCAAAACTTCAGGTTGAGTGAGATACGTATTTCAGTGTGGAACAACTTTATTGTTCTCCTATCCTTAACTGATGATTTTGAGGTACATGTCAGAAAAATGTTATGGCCATCATAAGAATATCTGGAACTTGGTGACTTTTCAAAGAAAGTCTCTGCTTAACAGAAAGTGGCCTGAAATCCACACTTATGTAAGGGATTTGAGGTTCCTTGTCATAGTACTGATGCAAGAGGCTAAAGTTGCTAACATGCTTGCATTGCCCCTGTTATGATGATATCTGATCTTTCCATAATCTTGACAATATTTGAGAAGTGTGCAAGAAAGTGCTAACTATAATTTTTACCAAGGAAACAACAAATCTGTTAGAGCAGTAAATTCAAGTCACAAGCTAATGTCCCAGGTCTTAAAACAACTTTCCGTGATATGGCCTAAGTGAAATTAAACTCTCCATCCTAAAAATATAAGTCCGTTTTTAAGTGAAGTTTTGGAGAAAGAGAGGATGGCAATTACAAGCTTCTTTACTGTTTTTACATTATTTAACCAGAAGATGTGACTGGGGGCATGTTAAGAATGATCTTGACACTTCTTTCTGTATAATAAAAGTAGATTTCATAATGTAGACCTCTCAATGAGCATAGAATGTTGCAAAAGAAACACTGACTTCAATAACCTATGCCAGCCTAAATTGTTCATTTTGACAGCCACTCAAGAAAGTGATGGTTCAGCCATAACTGCTGACCTTTCTCAAGGCTTCTTCTAAATAAGTCAAAGCAAACTCTCCAAATATCTAGAAGAAATACAATGTCAAAACAGTTGCTTCAGAATAACTGTCAACATGTATGACTAAATTAAATTAACCTGCACCAAAGATTGAACATCATTGTTCTGAAATGCATAACAGTCCTTGTATTTATAAAGGGAACTGTGCCAAAATAACCTTGATAATTTCTATGGATTTGGAAGGAGGACACAAACATACAGCTCCTTAAAATCTGTGGTCAGCAGTCAGTGTTGGTCCATGGAAACAATGAAAAGCCAATACTGTGTTAAATGAAACATGCAATCGTTTTAGTTTTAAGATTTCATATCTGAGGTATTGTCAATATCAACTGTAAATCATGGTTTGGGGAAAGCAGATCTGTGTTCTGAAGTACCAAATCATAGTTACCAAATACCATAGTTATTTAACTATAGTAGTGTTGGGGAGGTTGTTAATGGTTATCTCAGAATTTCTTTCTGCCATTAGCAAGAGCATCCAAAGAGTGAAATGGCAGCTGGTAGGAAACAATTGCAGTGAAATTAGGTTTTAAAAGCCAATCATATTATTCAGATCACTTTCACTGGCAATAAAATAATTAGAGTAAAGCAGGAATAAGCCCCACAGAAGACTAAATGACAGGGGTTACTATAGCTGCTATTTACAGAGACAAAGTCTGAAAAGATTTTATGTAGCTATTATTCACATATACGATCCTCTCAAACATTCAGGCTTCCTGAACAGTGTTGGAGTTGCAATGTTTATCCCTGAGTTAGTTATATAAATCTAATCTATCTATTTCTTGTCTCTTTTAATTCAAATCCCTGGCAGAATAACTATGGGGATATATGTGTGCTTCTATATACATTTTTTTAAATTATTTAACTGAAAAAGAAGATACTGCAAATTGAAAAAACAATACATAGAGGAAGCTGTTAGTTGGAACACAGACATCACTCTTTGCTATATGCAAAGACAAGCCTGTTTTTTTCCCTTGATGTTCACAGGTAGGGTTATTGCCGTTTAAACTCTCAGGAATTCCTCCTTCCCAGCTCCAGGATCACTTAACACACCAGGAAAAGTACATGAGCCAAAATGCATCTTCAGGGAGGTGTTATGCTGCCCTGAACAGCTGACTGTTCCAACATTTAGAATTTATGGTTCTGTCATTACAGAAGACATGTAAATCTTCAGGATTAGTGAAGTCTTGAGGGTATGTTCAGTCCATTTAAAAAAAAGGAGCTATTAATAAATTTTAAGTAGTTTTTTTCCTCTCAATGGAAGGCTGCTATATGCAAACTACTCCACAGCCTATTCTTAACCTTCCTGGAATAACTGTGGCTCTAGGAAACACCTGCATGCTGCCACAATCCATGTGGTTAAAGGAGCTAAAGTATTCAGTGAAGTATCTTTTCCATATTCAAATCTCATCAAAGCCTGCTACTTAAGAAGCAGATTCTCTAAAACAGACCTTTGCACTCTGGTTCCAGCAGCTCCTCTTTCCTGTGGTTACTAGCAACTCTCTAGAAAAAGGCTCTTTCCCAGATTTGCAATTTCTATGGATTTAAGTGATTCTTACAGTCTCCTTACTTCCCTATTTTTCATTTCTCATCCAAAACAAAAAGTATAGTACCAAGCTTCCATTCCCCTTCCACAGTTCTGTCTTGAGGAAAATACCTGAGAAGCTCTCACTGACCTTGTTCCACCCCTGGAGGAAGGCTCTGGAGAACTCACTTCCTTTAATCCAGCACTTCCACAAATTAGCCTTCTCTGATGAGGGATTATGTTTGCCCTTGTACCTCCTTTCTTTTAGCTATGGATTCCTAGTCAAAGTCAGATGTAAAGACCATTATTGTTTGGTGAAGAATTTAAACAGCTCTACTCAAGTCTAAAATCTGGTTTTGCTTCAGCATCTGGGGAAATTTGTCAGGGGCTTACCTGATTTACTTTGACAGATTTAGATGCTTAGTCAGTAGTCTAAGTTCAAGACACTCTAAATACACTCTGAGCCATGCTCATCACCTGTAACTGCAATCTGAAGTCCTTGGGCTGATGCTCCTCAGTTACTTTTTAAGGCATTTAATTCACAATGTGCACCTTGGTCTTCTCAATGTACTCTCTGTGATGCTAAGTTTATTGCAGTACCTATTATTTCCTCCACGAAGAGGCGGCAGTTTGTAAAAAGTATTGTACAAATATTACACATTTCAAAACAGTACTGAAAGTACTTGTAATTAAATAGCTTGAAAATTAAATTCAGGATTAATGAAACACAGAAAACTGGGTATTCTCAAAAGAGTGGGATAAGGAATATATATTTTTTTCTGACAGAATAAAAGAAAACAGGTTGCCCAGAGAGGTTTTGGGTAATTACTTGAAAATAAGGCTCAGCAAAGTACTCTTTCTTACTGCTCAGTTTGTCACTTCAAGTCTATTTTTCTCTAAAACTCAGGTAGATCACACACATTACTAAGCATCAGTTAGACGTGATTCTTTTTTGCAGAAAAGGCAGAGCCCTACTTATTTATACAAAAATGTATGGAATTTACCTCAGAACATATGGTCAAATATTTGCTTACTGCAAGTCTGGTATTTAAACCTATTTGATATTTATCTGAGGTGTAGGATAAAGTGCCTGTTTTAAGAGACATTCACAAACTTAGCACTTGTAAAGCTGAACTACTGAACTATTCCAAACAATGAGACAAATCCATGTTTCAAACTGACTTACATAAAATAAATACTTCCCATTGTTATTAGAAAAAAATTTTCATCTAAGAAAGTACATGCAGATAAAATCTTAATTTTTTTTTATAATTTAAAAGCAAATTACTGACAGAAAAATCAACTTATTAAGATGAAACCTGAAAGGAGACACAGAATGAATGGAATATTCATTACGCCATCCAGTTAATGTTCAAAAATATCCCAATTACACTTTTTTCCCCAATAGAAGTGGAACAAGAAGCAGACTTAATTCAGACAAATTAGGGAAAAATTTACTGGGAAATGGTAATAAGACTGTGAATGTCTGTATGGCCCCTTTGTTTTGGAAACTGGCCCATTTGTATAATTGATCTGTAGTTATCTTTTCTTTTTCTTCTCTTCTTCCTTTCAGTGTCTAGTGTAATCAACATATTTTTTCCAAAACAGTTGTTTTTATTTTACAAATGACATTATACTACTTAAATTGAGCATTGCATCAGTTTCTCCATTTACACTTGCCATAATTATTATAATTGTCCTAAGCCTTTCTATGCATTTTCTCTACTTCACGTGACATTATACTAGAGGAACTATATATTTTCATTGCTTTCAGTTGAGGCAATGGCTTTAATACCTTGATTTGAGTTATCAGGATACAAATATTTTGATTTCTACTTAGTCTAAGTCACATTAATTAGATTAGTGCTGCCATACCTTTCTGGGGAGGTTGGCTGTTTCATTCCTTTCTGTGCCAAGACAAGTTGCATTCCCAAGACATGGCAGGATTTTCTTGCATCCCTTCAGCATGGTAAGTCTGATGCAACATGGCAGCACCCCATTTACTGAGTAGACAAAAACCAATTAACTCTGTGTTAATGAGAGAGCATGAGAGGATGGCTGTGGCCCAACTGCTACTGCCGAAAGGATTTATCAAGTATGGTCATGGTCACTCTTTTTGTCAAGGACAGCTCTGCTTTTCCCCTTCATGCAGCTGGATTCATGTGCATGGCAAGAAGAACTGTGGAAAATTTCCACACAACTGCTGCTCATGGAGAAATTAATTTTGGGGTATGTTATCTGCTAATATCTTAGTGGAAAAAGACCATTTCTGCAACACTGTCCCTAAGATATCCTCAACTCAGATTCTTTAGCAACTCTGCTGACTTCCAGAGTCTTAGACAGTTCCATACTTTCTACAGCCAGTAAAAAACTATAGGGGTGTATGGAAAAGAAAAAAAGTCATTACTACTAGAAGAGAAGAAGGAAAGAAATCTTAAATGTTATCTTCAACCATTAAATACACCTGACTAGAAAAAATGTGACCAAGCTTGCCTACTCCTATTCCTTTCCAAGCAAACCAGTTTCCTTAAAGTTTTCTCACTTCCTGCTGTGAGTAAACAGGAAGTCTCCACAATTATTTTCACTTCTGTGAGCCTGTGTGGTAACTTTAGCTTCCACTTTCTCTTTCTGAAAGCATTGCCAAAAGACCTTTTAAAATATATCTAAAAAAATTAAGAAAAAAACTGTCTCTAAAGTTAAAAAAAATACTGAAAATTTACCTTGATGTCAGTTTAAGTAGGCTTTGCATGGATCTCTGACATTGTTTAGCACTACTATACCATGCTTTTGTGAATCTTGTTACACAAGCACTTATTTGCTAAGGCTCCTGAGAATAATTTTTAAAAAAAAAGGCAACATATTTTTCAGTTAGTTTTTTAGGCACTTCAAGGTTATTTCAAGGATCCTATTGTTTTCCCTGTTTTTATGGGAAAGTGTATCAAAATCTATCACATGCTGTCTTATCAAACTGTTTATTATTACATCAAGGCAGTGAAAAACAAGGTTATTTGCAAGGAAAAACAGGGTGAAAGGATAACAGTGGCAAAGGCCCCTAGTAAATAAACAGGGATAAAGCAGTGGTCATGCAAAAATTTCCAGGGGAGCAAGGGAATATGGCTGGAAACTCTAGAACTATACTTTACTTTTTGTTGCACGGCCTTAAAAATGTAGTCTCAAGATATACTTTGAAAACAAAAAATTCTATTAGAACTGAATTTTTCACTTCCAGAAATCACTTATCAATGTAATTGAACTGTAATAAAACATTCTATAATCACAGTGAGTGGAGAAATGTGGCATTTTATTTTTAATGCTTAGTCAAGAGCATTTAATTTAAGCTGTTAGTTAAATACTACACTATTCTAAAGGAATGTTTTAAAAAAAGAAACTAATTTCTAAACCTCTTTTTTCACCAGATCAAAAGTAACAATGTAAACTGTTCTCACATATCCAGCTGTTAGCTGAAATCTCAGCCAAAACTGCCTGGTCTAGGACCTGCAAAGCCCAAGCCACACATCACTCACAGACATGGATTTCTACCTGCTCGACTCAGAAGTCATCTCTAGTTCACCTTTATAGGCTTAACACGTATTTAGAAAGTCTCTTTGCAAAGGCAGATCTTCATTGAGATTTAGATATATTTGACTGTCTTCTTGCAGGATCTGCTGCTCTCTATATTTATTTCTATATGAAGTGGGGTCCCATTCTCAACATTTATGATAAATAAAACATGCTGTATATTGCCTTGTTTCTTAAGTAGAATACAAATCTAATCTTAAAATTCACAAATAAGAAAAAATAGTAGCATACACTTGATGTTCAGGAGAACCATGTGCAGACAAATTAAATGACAGGCACCAGAAAATAACATTTCCTACTCAGCATCTGTATAGAAAATTTAACCATACAACTGAATGATTTAAAAATTTTAAGCTAGACTGGAGTGACTGGGTAGAGATTTATTTCTAACAGTTAAACGATACTGCTGTACAAAATGTAATTAAAGTGGTTGTATTCAAATGTCATGCCAGAGTTCTGCTTTCGTGTTTTAATTTCCATTGAAAAAAATCCGGTCTAATGCTTTGCTCTGGAGAGTATGTCGAGTTTTGGATGACTCCAAGTCTCTTTCTTAAATAGTATTTTTAGTGGTAAGGATCCTGCAAAGCCTAAGGCTTTTCTATAAATGCCAAATGAGTTTGCTAAGTGGAAAATTCAGGAAAAAACTGAGTGACACAAAAAACCTATCAAGTTATAGTTTTCCAAAGTGTATCCAGAAGCTTTCCCAAATTTGCCAGAATATAATCCCAACAGAATTATCATAGGGAAATATTTCATCATGTGATGTTAAATCATTAACAGATGAGAGGTCATGATAACAAAAAAAAAAAAAAGAAAAAAGAAAGAAAGCAAAGAAAAACAGTTCAAGCAATTCTCTGCAATTCTTCAATACTAAATTACCAATGCTTCCTTTATATCAACTGGCTAATATTTTTTTAAAATAAGTGAGTCTGATTACATGGTAGCCTTCTAGCAAAGTATTAATGCTTAATGAAATAAGATACTAATTTATCTGGAAAAGGTAAATTTAGCACGTGAGAAGTAAAAAAATTTGGGATACGAGGCACCGTCACCCTAGGACAAAATTAAAAGGATTGCAGTAGCTATTTGCATGCCTCTTATTAGTACTTAACATGATATATGGTACACATAACTTGGAGTAAAATCAATTTTGCATTAATCTGAAGTTGGAGGTATCTCAGATTTGTAGGACAGCTGACTACATTCAATATGTTAGGAGCAGTCTCTTATCCAGCAGCAAATTAGCTCGTATTTACCATGGGATAGCATAAGCAACAAATTCTTGCATATTATCCTTGCAAGCCTCCACCAAACACTGATTCAGTAACTACCCCTAACCATCACAAATGACTGAAGTACTCCACAGAGCAGCTTGGCTGCCTGGCCAACCAGCAGAGGCCTGGTTATCTGTCTGTCACCAGACATTTTATAAGTTTCTTATATGTAAACTTGCTGAGTTCTTCCTTCCATGGGAAAAGCTCACTTCTGAGCAGATTTCTGTAAAAACAAATCTGTGTGTGTGTGGTTTCAAGGATATAGCTGCCTGGGCTGTTCTGTCTCCCACAGAGGAGATGAGAACTGTCTCTCTTTCCTAACCTATGAGGTGAACAATTCTTATCTTGAAATTCTAAGCATTCCAGGAGTCTTGTGCTAGCCATGAAGGAGAAAGCATGTTAGCTCTGAACATGGGCACCTATAGCCCAAAAGCCTTCTGAACAATGGAGTCATTTAATAAATAATATAAGCCTTCTGAACAATGGAGTCATTTAATAAATAATATAAGCCTTCTGATAATGGAGTCAAAGAGTCCTGATTCATCACCCCACTCAAGAAGCAATCGCCAACAAATGGTCACCCCGACGTGATGATCGCAACATCTGTCCACAGTGCAGCTGCTGGCCCAAGCTGAGCAGCCACTGAAGCAAGTGGGGCACTGCCCTGCCACGTGAGTCACCTGCAAGCTGGTTACTGCCTGGCTCACCAGGCTGCCAAAGCACAAGCAGGTAGGGCTGCCTTCCCTCTGAACTGTCAGATCCACATGTCAGCTGTCAGACAGCTCAGCTGTGATGTTAAAGGCACCTTCCATTTCACTGGGCATTCTGCACTGGCTGTATTTTCTCCCCATCAGCAAATCTCAGTTCTACAAAACAGAATTCCCTTTTCTTACCAGATCTCATTCAATCACATCAGGCCAATTTGGCTTGTCTAGAAGTCTAGCAGATCACATGATTTGGGAACTATGAGACCAAATCCCATCAGTGAGGTAAACAGAATCACAGAATCATGCACACATACAATGATAAAATAGTTTGGGTTGGAAAGGACCTTTAAAGACTATTGAGTCCAAACCCCCCTGCAATAAGCAGGGACATCTTCAACTTAATCAAGTTGCTCAGAGCCCTGTCCAGCCAGGGATGGGACTTCCACTACCTCTCTGGGCGATCTTTTCCAGTGCTTCACCAATCTCACACTAAAAAAAATTCTTCCACATATCTCGTCTAAATCTCCCTTCTCTTAGTTTAAAACCATTGTTCCTTATCCTATCACTACAGTCCCTATTAAAAAGTCTCTCACCATTAAACACACTTGAAACTTAACACCCTGGGATGTTGAAGACAGATTGTCAAGACTTGATCAACCCTCAGACTAATACCCTTTGTGGCCAATCTTGTAGGAACCCCCAGTAGTACTAATGGAGACTTGGAGCATGTCAGGAACAAAAACAGAGCCCTGGAGGAAAGGTGAAGGACACAAAAGCCCACACAGTTCTACTTCATCCTGCCAGTCACAGGAGAGGAAGCAACAGAAGAGAGCTTCTCCTGTAGAAAGTTGATTCCTGTCTGCATGACTGATCTCATAGAGCAAGCTTTAGCCTTCACAACCACAGGACCCTTTGGGAGCAGTGAGGATGGCTGAAAATAGGTGAGATCCAACTCATGAGGTTATTTAGTTTGTTGGTGTGGCTGTGGGACCCAGGATGATTTTGTCTGAAAGCTAATATGAAAAAATGAAAGCTTAGCTACTTCTTCTATTCAGCAGATGACTCTGACAGTGCCAGAATAAGGGAGGGTCCACAAGCAGATTAGGAGGAGCAGAGCTGCCCCATCCCTAGCAGCAGCAACCTTTACTTATACTGGATGAGATCTTATCTGCTTATGGCCTGATCTCCTACAGCTTTGTGTCCAGTGGTTGAGGTCACACAAACCCATGCCAACAGCATGAATGCCAGCTGAAAGGCTTAGGGAGCACTTGGAAGACTTGTTTTCGTGTGAATTCTTGATTGGGTTTGACAGCTGACCCCAACTGCAGCCTTTCTTTCAGCTGAGGTACCCTGCTCCATCCAGATGCCAGATTTCATGATCATTATTAGGGCAGGAAACAGAGACACATAGGGATATATGGAAACATAAGCCTAACTTTCATAGGAAGCAAGGTAAAAACCTGCTTCTCTGAGAAAACTCATTCTGGCTAGGAATTGCTTATTAGCAACAATGTATATCGAAACTACTTGCAGATAAAATAATAGAGAAATGGTTCTTTTCAGTGTGGAGAGTTTTTAAACTAGGAGAAAATTTCACATGCCACTTCTCAATGTTCTGTCTTGTCCATGTAAGACCCATTCAATATTGGCATGAACAGCCTGGGTAACAAAATGGCACAGATAATATGAAAAGAGAAATAAAATATTTTTGCTAAACTGAGTGGCCATGAGCAAAATTATTGAAATTTAGCAAGGGGAAAAACAGTGCTAATAAAAAGACCAAATGTATGGATACATTTGAGTAGTAACTGTCTAGAATAGGGATCTAGTATCAAAAATTAAATTCAGATGTTGTTGATTTAAAAAAAAAAAAAACAACCCTCATGCAGAGAGGGGCAAGACTGGAGATGTTAATTTGCCAGTTTGGAGGTGATGAGGCTGGTTAAAGACATGTGAGAACTGCTGTTTTGGGCTCTACACTTAATAAATAGTGTTGAAAATAAGGAGAAGTACAGAGGAGAAAAAAAATAGGAGGCAAACATCCAACAGGTGGTCATTGAAAATGTGAATTTTTCATGTGGAAAAGGTAGATATGTTTATAACATATAAAGGAGCTCCTTCCACTTCATAGTGTTGTTGGGTTGTTTGGTGTTTTTTTGCACATCCACAGTAGACAGGATTTTTTTTTTCTTTAAAGTTTCATTTTGGGTTTCAGGTCATGAAAAATGACAACAGGATTTGGCACAATCAGCTTTATTGAAGGTTTTTACAAGTAAGTTGGATGCACACCTCTTAGAAGCCATGTAGGTCAATGTTGTCCAAGCTGTTGACCACAAATAAAAACCTCTATAAAGTTAAAAGACTTTTTAAGAGTCTTTTAAAGTTAAAAGACCTTTTACTCTCGTTCTACCAGACAGCCAGAAGGGGAGTAAAATGTGAGTTTATATGAAGAATGTGCTCTTGAACAGTACACCCAGCCCACAGTCAACAAACAGCTGAGCTGAAGGGAATCCCGAAGCATCATCAGTATGATCGGAATGGAGTGTCCCGCCACATTTACCCTTGCCAGGCATCTGATGTAGGCTCAGTGTGTGTGATACATGAGCCTTGGACTGCTCCAGGTCCAAAGGTCAGGGTACACCACGTGCTTCATGAAGCAGCTCAGACTACAGAAGGTCTTGAAGCCTCTTCCAGCTTACCAGTGTGAACTCTATGGAAAAGTCCTAAACGCCAGCTGTGAATTTAGGTTACTCTCCTGGCTCATTGCTTTCCGTTCAGTGAGGAAACACAGAAACAGAAAGGGGGGGAAAACCTTTCAGGCCAGAACTCGTGTGATGAAGATAAACTTGTACCAAACAGCTTGTTGCTGGCTATTCTCAGAGGCCTTATGCTTTGGACCCCTCAATTTAGGAAGGACATTTTCATGCTGGACCTGTCCAAGGAAGGGCAACTAGTCTGGACTACCAATCCCCTGAGGAGTGGAGGAGAGAGCTGGGGTTTAGCCCGGACAAAACGAGGCCCAGGGGTGACGTGGAGCTGGGGTTTAGCCCGGACAAAACGAGGCCCAGGGGTGACATGGAGCTGGGGTTCAGCCCGGACAAAAGGAGGCTCAGGGTTGACATGGAGCTGGGGTTTAGCCCGGACAAAAGGAGGCTCAGGGGTGACACCACTCCTTACAACTCCCTAAAGGTCATAACCAGGCGAGGGTCGGCTGCTTCTCACAGGCGACCAGTGCCAGCATGACAGGACATTGTCTCCAGCTGTGTCAAGGGAGATTTAGACTGGAGATTAGAAAGAACTTTTCTACGGAAAGAGTGCTTAGACATTGGGATGGGCCGCCAAGGGAGGTGGTGGGGTCACCCTCCCCTAAGGAGGGTAAGGAAAGACTGGATGTGGCACTCAGTGCCCCGGTCTAGTTGACACGGCGGTGTTTGGTCATAGATGGGACTGGACGACCCCAGAGATCCTTCCCAGCCTGACAGATTCTGGATTCAGGGACAGTAGCCCCCCGCAATCCCCGAACAGTCCCGCGGGGCCGGGGCCGAGGCTCCGCCCCGCGCGCGGTGGGGGGCGGCCTCGCGCCTCAGCATTTCCGGGTCGGAGGCGGGGCGGCGTAAGGGGGCGGGCACTGACGTCGCCGGAGGGTCCGGGGGCCGCTCGGCGCCTGTTTATTGTTCTCGCCGCCACCGCCGCGTTCTGCCTTTCCCGGCGCCTGCGGGGCCGCGGCGGGAGGGAGCGAGGGAGGGCGGGCAGCAGGACCGAGCGAGCAGAGCCCCTCCGCCAGCGGCGGCGCGGGGGCGGAGGTAGGAGGGAGCGAGCGGGCGGAGGCGCCGCCCGGGGGCCGTTAACCCGTTTCCGCCTCTCCGCAGCGCGAGCCCCGGCGGCGAGCGCGCGCGTCACGCCGGAGCGAAAGCGGGACAGCCCGGGAGCGGCAGCCCGGGAGCGGCCATGGCCTACGCGTACCTCTTCAAGTACATCATCATCGGAGACACAGGTGGGTGAGCCCGGCCCGGCCCGAGCCGGAGCGGGGCGGGAGGCGGGGAGGAAGGCCCGGCTCCCCGCGCCCATTTCCGCAGTGTTGGCAGTGCCGCCGACGTGGTGGCTCCGCGCGAGGAAGAGGCGGTGTCTCCCCCCCGCCCTGCGCCGGGCCCCGCCCGCGGCCTCAGCCTTGTCTCCCGGCGGCCTTGGGCTGCTGGCAGCCAACTCCGGGCCTGGCTGGCGGGCCGCGGGGCAGCTCGGGCTGTGTCACGGCTCTGGCTGCGGCCGCAGAGCGGGGCAGCGCTGAGGGGGAAGGCGCTGTCACAACGAAACTTAGACCTGGGTAGTACCCGTGGTCTGCAGCCTTGTGGCAGCGGGGCCACACTCCTCCTCCTCGCAGTTTTGTGATGAGTTTCTGTCTCGCTGCTGTGAGTTACCTTCAGCTCAGGCTGCAAGGATGCTCTTTGCAGTCTCGGCTGGAGCTGCTGTAGCAAACTGTGTGAAGACACGCTGTCAAAGCAAAATTAAAAGCCTTGGCTCTTCCAGTCTAATTTAAAGGGATTTCTTTTTTAGGTGTATATATGTACACACACCACTGCTTTTCCAGAAGTTTCTTGTCACTTTTTAAAAACATAATCATAGAATGTCAAGGTGTTGGACTGGGCTTAAAGATGATCTGGTCACAACCCCCCCAGCTATGGGCAGGGACACTTCCCACATTGCTCAAGGCCCCATCCAGCCTAGCCTTGAACATGTCTCAGAAACTTACTCCATGCTATTTGTAACTGGCTGCTGTGCAACAAATAATAATGCTTACAAATGCTGTTGGCATAGCCACATGCTGATAGGAATTGCTGCTGGAAGCCCCTTGGCCAGTATATTTTATGATTCTTCGGCCTAGTATGGATAGGAGTAGCATACTTTGATCAAACTGTTGTCAGGACAAGGTAGCTGACTTAGTTAACCATTGTGCCTGTGTATTGTGTGTTTTCCTCATACCTGTCTAAATGCCTTCTTTAATAAGTTTGGTGACACACCTGTTTTTTTAGGTGCTATTCTGAGGGTAACTTCATAATTGTAGTTCATACCTATGAACCAAATTATCTGTTGGAGTATAATTATACATTGTAGCTGTATTACACATGAGGTTGTTCAATACACTGGATGCAACTACTATGTGACTTTTATCTGCCTTTTAAATGCACATTTAAACTCTGAAAGCTTTTTTAGGCTTCTGCAGCAGCAGCTGTAGTACAAGTGAGTCTTTAGAAATATATCACAGCTATAATGACCATGCTGGAAGCATTAGGCTGATGATAACTGAAAATTCTGATTTTTGTAGAGTGTTTACTTGAGTGACAGTTTATCAAGCCAGGACAGGAGGACAGGATATTACCTGTGCAAATTCAGGAGACGTAAGAAGAGGTTTGTCAGGCTGTGGTGATGCAAGATGGTAGCACACAGTTCAGAATGACACTGTCTCAGAACAGGTGGCCAATTCTGGTGCATCTCGAAAAACTGGAGCCATTAAAGTGGTAGATAGCAGCTTACAGTTGCTTTGGTACATTGGTTGTATACTGATTAAATTTTTACAAAGAAATATCCTCAGTGTAATGGTCTGTGCTGCACTCTTGAATTTGAGTTGCTTGAAATGTGAAATACAGAATGGATGTGTATCATTTCTGAACTTGTTGCAGCTACTTAAGAGCCAAATATCAGAAGAGTAGGAGAAAGGAAACACAGAGAGGAAAACAGCTCACAAATTTGCTGTTGGCTTTTTGGTTAGATTTTTTTTAATTCTTGTGGCTTGTATTCTTGAGTTGCTACAGGAAGTTAATTAAAACTACTGCAATGATTATTCTTGAAGCGAATTGAATATGCCAATAGTGGTAAGTTGGTTTTGCTTTTATTTAGATCTCCTGTGGGTCTTTAAAGTATTCTAATAGAGCTAGTACTGAAGAGCCAGTTTATGTTGTGCACAGGTGCCAAGATGATGGTGGTAGTCTAGATATTACTACTCTTCCTCAGATAGAGGCAGCTGAACTCAAAGTTCTGACAATGGAAATTAAGAGTGGATGGTGACTGTTTTCTTCAGTTCCCGTGCTGGTTTCCCATGTTCCAGCCAGTGAAGATAGGCCACTGGCCTCACAGACCATGTAGATTTCATAGCGATCCAGAAATTTATTTCTGGTATTTGATTTAGAGTCTTTGGAAATGCCTCAGCTGCCTGGTGACTCAGCAGTTAGTTGTAAACAAACTGGAGGAGAAAACTAAGACTCAGCTGAGGACAGATGTTAACATTTAGCTCCTCTTTCAGCACTAAAAAACAAAGTAGGTTGTGTGATCCGTAAGCAAACCAACAAAACCCTCCAGGAGTTATACAAGACACCTGTATGTGCCTTCTCTGAATTGTGATTCCACATGCTTTCATCTGCTTAGACGCAGGAATTCAGGGTGATCTCAGTCTCTTAAAATGACAGGCACAGAAACTGACTGTGCAAGACTGCCTTGTGCTCAACAGTTCTTGTCCCTTTGAGTTCCCTGTTTCATTGGTCATTGGCATTCACTGACTCTTTTTGTTTTTCTGGTACTTCAAGCATGGTAGCTTTATGAACATGGGATTGCTTCTAAACTGGTTCTTAACTGTATTTTTTAATATATAAAAATGGTTTTCTGTATAATTGGAACTGGTTTAGGATCTAGTTATTTTTCTGTCGTGGGAGAAATGGCATGGCTGTATTTCAGGAAATCTAAAACATTGCCATAAATCTGTGTAGTTTTTACATTGTAGCAGTGAGACAGTAGCTATGGAGTTTTAAGAGGAAAATACAACTACTGTGGAATACTGATTACTGTGAGAGTTTACCAGGAAAAATAATTTGATCTGGCTATTTCCAAAGCATTTTAGGAGTTTGTAAATGCATTTAGAAGCATGTGTGGTGCATATGACTGTAACTCTGAGACCTTTGCCTTTATGGTTGATGGTGTCTTTGATTTTGGTTGCCAGCAGGAATTGGTATCATCATCCACTCTTCCCTGTACATCTGCCTTTGACCAGATGAAGTTGAGATGGACTTTGATCTCAGCTAGGATAAATACTGTTGGCATATGAGAACTGTCTGTTTGTGCAGTTGGTGACTGAAAGTGTCATTTTTTAATTTTAGATCTTTCTGTATGATGGTAAAATCTACTTACATTTTAGCTCTTTCTCAATATGATGGCAAAATCTTCTTTATTTACATGTTTGTTATCAGTAATGTACCATGTGGGAATAAACTGGGAATGATACAAGATTTCTGTGAAGATGAGAGCTGGAATATTTTTTTCAGAATAATACACATTAACCAGATATTTCTTATATTAGAGTATGTTTGCTAAATTCCACCAGGGAATGCTCCTGAACTTTAGAATACCTCCAGTAGCAGTTTTGGAATGGTGAGATTTCTTGCCACCAACATAACTTGTCAATTGTAGCCTATCTCAGTGTCTTTTTAGGATCAGTGTTGCTGCATTTTCCATGAGCAGGTCTACCTGCTTTTTTTAAATGTGTAACTGCAACAACTCTCTGAGCTTTTTGCATAATGGACTTTCACTTGCCTTTAAATTCCAGCAGATAGCTGCTGCTCCTAGACCAAGAGTATCTCTAAGTTATTCTTATTAGGAGGTGATGATGAAAGAAAATATAGTTGCTTGGGGATCTAATTCTCACTTTACTCAAGAGTAAAGTAAGCTGTATAGTCAACCATTTCACTTGTCTAGGAGACTTTCAAATGTTGAAATTAAGCAATTGAATTTACTTTATTTTTCAGTCCTCTTTGTGAAATATTTCCAGTGTCTTTGCACTTTGCTCTGGAACAGCAGCTGTTATTAGCTAGTAATGTGTATGACCAGAATCTTTTGCCCTTATTTTCTCCTAAGTATGTAGTAGAACTTCTTGGCTAAACTGGTTTTCATCTCACCAGAGCCGGTGTTAATACCGTGTGATAGCTTGAGAACTTGTTTGTGCTGAAAACCAAAGTACTGCTCTGTACTACTTATGCCTTACTTTGAGACCCTTTCAATTATGCTTTAATCCCAAAAGAGCAGATATTAGGTGTTGTGTAAGAACATCCTCTTAGCATCTTAGAAGTTAACTAAAATTAACAAACTATATGTCCATGCAAATGGTCTCATGAGTCATGAGACTGATAGTGTGCACACTTGTACTAATTCTAACACTTTGTTTAAAAGAAACCCCAAACACCTTGCCACTCAAAAAAATCTAACCCAAGCTCCAATTTCATCTAAAACCACGTTATTATGAATGGCTGGCAGTTTCTCAGTTGTTTGTGACCATGCAGAAAATGAAGAAGTTTTTTATAGACTCAAATGTAGCTTAATTTTTTTTTAGAAATAAGTTTTACTTTTAAAATCTACAGTTAGCAGTGGAGCAGTGCCATACAAACTGAAATATGGTAAAGCTGAACAGCTTCTTTAACTTCGTAGGCCTGTGCTAATTGTTATATAGAAAGGAAAAATTTACATCATTGACTTCAAATATGCTGTTGAAAGTGTATGTGTTGAAGATGAATCTGCTTTAAAAGAGCCATTTTTATTACTTTTCCCAAAATTACATAGGCAGCATGAAGGATTTTGGAGGTTGTTTTTCTTCTGTTCTTGTCCATGCTTACATTTGTATGTGAACTCCCTTTGCTCTGTACGTGACAGTTTGGAATGTTTTCGTTTGTCCTTCCTATAAATTTAGATAAAGTTTTCTCATTTGATGGTAGAGTTCTGACTAAGACATAACTGACTGAGAAGAGGTTAAGAAAAATCTTTGCTTTAGGTTCATGGCTTGTTATGCCTAGGCCTGTGAAAAGGTAATGCTCCAGTTTCCAGAGTTGTATAAAGCTGCTGTGGTTGGAAAGGGAGGAGGGAGGGAATGAATTGCAGCCTGTGATAAGAAAAGGGCTTATGAAACATCTAGAAACTCTGCAAACTACTGGAAAGAACTGAAAGTATCTCATAAACCAGGTTAAAGGTATATATCTTGTGACATTTGTAACGTGATAAACCTTGTGACAAATGTAATGTGTTTCTAACCTGGTTAAAATCAATGTTAGTTTTAAAATCTGGGTTCTTATATGTATCATCCAGACAATAATCTATATATATAATGTGTGTATATATATATATATAAAATAATCATATATATAATTTTGCCCATTCTTTGAAACTGTTACCCTGTCTTTAAGATTTGTTTTTGTTTGGTTTTCTAAAGGAAGGTAAGGAAGCAGGAAACTTGTTTTGGCTCAGTTGATTTGTGTCACTGGTTTCATGGACATCCTAGCTGACATAGTTGGTTACATGTGAAAAAAGGAGTTCTTGCTCGCCTTACCTTATGGTGACTTTGATAGTCTGCCATTATCTGGATCCATCCAGTAATGCAGTAGAAAACTACCTTCTTTTTAGGTTAGCTTTTTACTTAGTGGCTGAATCAGGTGATTTGGCCATGTGGCTGTGCTTTCCGCAGTCTGGAGTACTTTCAAGGAAGGAAACTGGATCTAGGAAGATCAGTGAAAGCTATCAAAGTGAAGTAGGTCTTCATCTCTGTATGTGGTGGACTGATTGCTTACAAGAAAAACAGTTCTGTGAGATTGTTGAATTAATCCAGGGTTTTATCTGCTGCCAAAACGAGTAGACCTTGTTACCACTTCTTGTCTCAACTATGAGCTCTGCTGCTTCTTAGCTCTCAGCATCACTGCTTGTGTGATCCTTCAGAGAGCCAGCTCACCTCACAAAGATTATGTGAAAAACAAAACTAAACAAATAGTAGGTATGCTTAAAAGAGTGCAAGAGCCCTTTTGGGTAAGGAGGAGGAGCTGTGTGGGAAGGAGTGAGTCTACTCACCAGAGACAGCAGGCAGATTAACATAGGAGATTTTTCTTCAGCATTTAGTTTTTAGTCCACAGTTGGGAGGAGTACTACTGCAGTTCTTTTCCTCTCTCACCTTTCTTGGGCTATATTGGTGCTTAGGTGAGCAAGTAAGGAAGCTCTTAACCTCTCCCTACCCTCTTTTTTGACCCATTTTTAGTTTTGAACCAGGTCAGCTTTTCAAGGCTAACATCAGTGGAAGGAACACTGATGAGTTTTCTAGAGGTAAGAAAGGCCTGGAAGTTTTCCTCATATTCAGTAGTATACCCCTAACTTTGCAGCCAGTAACTAAACTTCCTTTGCCCTGTTCACAGGGAATCAGGAAGGGGAGAAGGAAGCAAGTCAGCTCTCTTAGCCAAAGACTGGCTCAGCTGTGTCATCACCTGTGCTGTGGTTTCAGAACTGCTTTTTTCTATAAGTGCTATGAGTGCAGCCTATTACTGAAAAGAATAACCATTCCCTTTGCTATGTCTTCCATAGCCCTAGTCTCATGCACATGCTGGTGTTTTGGATGAGTGTAGTACTGTGCTGGATCAGTTTCTTGGTGTAGCTTGGTGTCTATGAGGGAGAACGGATCTTTACTGCTGAGCCCTGAAATAACACAGGTATATTAGGAAGGGCTATGTTCAAGCTGGGCCAAAGTGGACAAACAACAAAGCTCTGGTAATGCCTTGTCTAAGGAAACTGATTGCAGAGTTCACCCAGGAAGCTGTTAAGGGAGGCAGAGGAATTTGGAGAATCAACTCAGTCTGCTGGTTTGGAATTTGGAGCTGGAGGGTAAAATTACTGTAGTATAAGTTCTACTCCCATCATTGTTTGAGTATTAAGAAGCAATGAGGGGATCCCAAAACAGGCACTTGCAAAGAAGCAAGCTGCCTTCCGTCTGAGCATGTAGTCCATTGTTTTCATTTGTTCCTAAGCAAGAGCTTTTGTTTCCTGTGGTTGTTGAAGTGTATCCAAGCTCTCTCATATGAAAGCACTAGATTTTTTTTTTCTGGAGTGGTTTATCTGAAGCTGTATTAAAATAATTGTGGCAGTAAAATGGAGAATGAGTTAATAAATACTGAATCTATCCCATTTGCATTCTGCAATTGACTGTCATCAAGACATTATCAGCTGCTTTTCAGTGTCTGCCTCATTTCAGGTGTAAGATTTACAGTGCTAAGTAAACAAGATACCTGGTAAGCAGCCACTCTGTTCTTAGAGTTAACTGGTGTAGTTACTTTAAACCACCTGTATGCCATAGAATGAGCTGCCTGCAGCTGTTGACTGATCTTTGCAGCATCTGTTTTTGTCACAAGGTGGTAAACTACTCAGGCATTCAGACACAGCTCCTGTCTCTGATACCTGTTCCTAGCTGTGGTACATTTTCCTGTCCATGATAGACGGTTTGCTCAAGCCCTGGAAGTGATTTGGGCTACAAACTGTTTTCATAAGAACTTCTGTGATACAAACATGAATTATCTTAAAACCATAAAATTAAAAACGAAACCTCTATTTCAGTCAACAGCAGTACAAAACTTACAGACTTTCAGATCGGGTGTTTTTGTTGGAAGGTTCTGAACTAGCAGGAATGGCATTAAAGAGAAACTAGTTATTTCTTCTGTTTCTCTGTGTGAGCCCATCAGTCTGCAGTCTGCTCCTAAAAGGCCTGCTGTGGAGGAGTGGCTAGAGATGCCATCATCTTGTGCCAGTCTGAGACAGTGCTTGTCTGTCATCTTCGCTCTGCTGAGGGTGGTGTTTGTGTGCTCAATTTGGTCACCTCAAACCAACTCAGGTCATCAGCCTTACAAGGAGAAGAAATATCTGATTGCCACTTGAGAACTAGTGCTGGAATACCTAATAAAATATCATTTTGTTGATTAGATTTTGAAATACTGTTCCAACATTCATAAGATTTGTTCAGGAATATTGGATTGGTTTAAGGTTTTGGTTAATCCATTGAAACTGAAGTCACTTTGCAAGGTTAATGGCAAAAGCTATTTCTGGTGTGACTTAGAGTTTTTTTTCTAAGTGAGGTGGTGATTATGTTCTCTGATGAGCCAGTTTTATTTCACTAGTGATATAAAAGTTATCTGTGTATATAAACACTGTTCACTGAATCACAGAATGACCTAGGTTGGAAAAGACCTTTGAGATCATCAAGTGCAGCTTATGACCTACCTAACACCTCCTCATCAACTAAACTATAGCACTGAGTGCCACATCCAGTCTTTTCTTCAACACATCCACATTGGTGACTTCACCAGCTCCCTGGGCAGACAATTCCATTGCCCAGTCGCTCAGTGAATAATTTTTTTTCAGATGTCTAACCTAAACTTCCACTGATGCAGCTTAAGACTGTGTCCTCTCATTCTGTCAATGGTTGCCTGGGAGAAGAGCCCAACCCCCACCTGACTACAACAACCTTTCAGGGAGTTGTGGAGATGGACAAGGTCTCTCCTGAGCCTCCTTTTTTCCAGGCTAAACACTCCCAGCTCCCGCAGTCCTTCCTCACAGGGCTTGTGTTCCCAGCCNGCCCTTCTGCCTTCCAGCAATCAGCACAAGCTCCCAGCTTGGTGTCATCTGCAGGTTTACTGATGGTGGACTCATCCCCTTATCCAGATCATTAATGAAGATATTAAACAGGACTGGTCTCCAGCACTGATCTCTGGGGGACAGCGCTAATGACTAGAGGTAGCACTGTTCACCACCCCTCTGTGGGCCCAGCCATCCAGCTGACCCTCCTTCCAGTGGTGGTGGTACACCCACTTTTTTCCCTTAGTTCCTTCAAGAGCTCCTTACTCATCCAGGCTGGTCATTTTCCTTGTCGGCTCATCTTTCGACACACAGGGACAGTCTGTTCCTGTGCCTTCAATATATATTTTGAAGCATGCCCATTCTTCCTGGTCTCCTTTCTTTTTAAGGGCTGCTTCCCAAGAAATTATCTGAATAAGTCTCTTGAATAGGCCAACTTCTGCCCTCTGTAAGTCCAGAGTGGAAGTTTTATTGATGCCCCTCCTTGTTTGACCAAATATTGAAAATTCTGTAATTTCACGATCACTGTGCCCCAGGTGGCCTCCAGCCACCACATCTCCCACCAGCCCATCTCTGTTTGCAAACAGCAAATCTAGCATAGTCCCTCCCCTGGTAGGCTCACTCACCAGCTGTGACAAGAGCTGTTGTCTAAGTAGAATTATTCATATTTCAAAATTGCATACAGTTTTTGTGTTCTCTCCCTACAGCTCCCATATTCTGTCTTTCTCTGTTTCTTTCTTTCTTACCTGCAGTGCTTTCCCCCACTCCTCCTCCACTTCTCTTATGTTTACTAATTTTTTAGGAACAGAATCTACACCTGCTTCAAAGCTGCTTGTGTTCTGACAGCTTGCCATCATAAGCCGGAAAGCTAAAGAAAAGAGATCTAGTAAGGCAGATACTGCAGATTTTGCCTTGGACTACAGTTCCATGCCACTCATGTTATTGATCTACTGGCTGCTGCATTTCGTTTCCCTCATTTGAACTAACTCTTATGCTTGTCTGACCCTGCATTAAGGCATTTCTGTTTGCTTTGTCAGTCTTCCTGTCAGATTAGCATGCTAACCTAGCAGATGACTGAAATTGCTTCAGAACTCATCTAAGCTGTGTGGAGAAATGGACAGCAGCATACTGTAGGGAACAGAGTAGAGACAGCAGCACTAGCAACTGGCTTAGGCTGTTGGAATTGCTGCATTGTTTGGGATGTTAATCCGAGTGCCATCAGTTGGCCACAACTCATGTAATGACAAAACTAAATGCAAGTTTCCTGTTTCTGTTAGATTTTGTTGAAACTGGCTATTGGTCTTAGAATTAAAGTCCAAAATAAGATAGGTGGTGATTATATTTCTGTAGGCTTTGTTTCCTCATAAACTTTATTTAAAAACTTCGCTGAATTTGGTACTAGAAAGACCAGTGTCACTATAGGCAAACACAGGTATGTGTATCTTCTGTCCGTAGTGTGGCTCTTTTCCTTATATCTTTGTTTGCTATCTTTTATTACTAGATATGTCTCTTATGATGAGTTGTTGCTGACCTCTAGCATGTGGCTAGAAAAGCTTTATCTTGCTGGACAGATAAAACGAAGTATAGCAGGAACTTGGATGCTACAGTATAGTATGTTATGTGATAATAACTCAGAGTTTAAACCAAAGAGTTTAAACTCAGAGTTTAAACCAAATATATTGCTGTCAAATTTTAAAGGCTGAAAAGATGAAGTTTGACTGTGCAGACCAGGAAGAATAACTCCTCCAAGTAAAAAAAGGAAGGAAAAATTAACTGTAAAAAGTAGTATGGTTACAAACCTAGGTAGTTTGAGTACTCCTGCCGACTGCATTAACTTCTACTTTTCTGTGCTTTCACATACAGAAGAAATTGCCCATTTGCTGACCAGTGTCCGTGTAATGGGAAGTAGTTATGCTGATTTCTGACATGAGTTGGAGTTGGTTATCTGAGGGGGATAATGTTTGTGCTACCTGTCTGACTGTAATGTAAACTCAGCAGCTGCCAGTCCTTGTACTACTTTTTGGCCTGTGGGGGACCAGTGGGCAGCAGTATATAATGGATGTAGACCTGCTGCAGTTACTTCAGTGGATAAATAAGGAGATAAATGAGAGACTGATGCTATTGAGGAACTAGTTAGCTTGGAAGGAAGCTGAAAGTACTGAAGGAGAAGCAGATAAACGGTTGTGAGGAGTAGCAAGCCCTGTAGTTATTGTTGAGAGAGGATGTAAAATGGTACTTTGAAGGTCTGTTAGAAAACTTTTTTCCACTTAATTTTAAAGTAGAACTACTTTTTCAAAAGAATGATTCATTTTTGTTCAGTTTTTGAAAATAACTGCTTTGACTGTAATATTTCTAGAACTTTAAAAGCGGTAATTAAAAAGTTTCATATACTTCAAAGTATGTGATATCTAATGCCTTCAGTTCTAGTAATTAATTTTAAGCAATGTGTAATATTTCCTTAAATTAATTTCTATTGGTCCTTTACAGGATTTTTTAAAAAAATTGTTTAACACTTCTTTTCTTTCTTTTAGGTGTTGGGAAATCATGTTTATTGTTACAGTTCACAGACAAGCGGTTTCAACCAGTCCACGATCTCACTATTGGTAGGTCTTTTTTGTGCTGCCCACTATTAGTGGTTAAGTGGTTGGGGTACCTCAGCATGCATTTATGAGTTTGTTGTGTTGCAGAAGTGCAGGATTTGTGCTGTATTGAGGTGGCAGTGAATCTCTAGCTAATGAATATTTGTTAACTCATAAAGCCAATTGGGGGTCTTTTATTGGGAGGGTACAATCTGAAACAATTTAAAAAGTTAATAGCTGCAGTATCTAAACTGTTTGTTCAGAAAACCGGGCACAGAAGAATTGTACAAGCTTGAAGTGCACTGATGGTGCACTGATGGTAGTGGCATTTTTTCAGCAGGGAACGTAATACTAGCCTAGCCACAAAACCTTGAGGACAAGTTACAGATAAACTATAGCAAAGTTACCCTTAAAGATGAATTTAAAAAGATTATTTGGGAAGACTAACTTTTGAGTAGAGAACTGAAGTGTGAATGTATTTACTTTTGGAAGGTATAGGGGTTTTCTTTCCCAACTCTTCAACTGGATGTGGACCATTTGTGTTAGGTGTGATTTGATACCGGGGGGAATGAATGCATATTGACACATGGCCTCTGATCTAACTATAGTAAATAATACAAACTTTTATTTATCTTCCCACACAAAATAAAAGGAATAGTGTGGTACTAAATTCGTCTGAGGGTAGGTTTAGTCTGCAGATCAGTTTTGCTGTTAAGCATAACAGATGGTAGTCTCAGACGAGGTTGCAGAACCTTTCAACTTGTTGATGTTCTTTCAAGAAACCTATCAGCTTTAATCATGAGCCTTGCACAAAATGTATCCTAGTCTCTATTTTTAGTTTGTGCCCTGGAGTAGGTAGGCTTCCTGTGTTTGGGAGTACTACTTGAAACAGCTGTTTGAAATATAAACAGATTTTCTTCATGTAACAGAATGTATCAGGTGGTTTGATTATGAATTACCTTTCTCTTGCCAGTCCTTCCACACCTTGTGTGTGCCTGTCGTATAGTTCAAATTCTTTGGCTAACATCAGTTTTCAGATATTTGTGAGGTCTTGGCAGCAGATAGGCTGACTGAATAAAGAGCCTGAGTCCTTTAGGGAGGCATGACTTATTATTACTTTTCTTTAGGCCTGCCAAATATATGACACCATATATATCACTCATGCATTTGGCAGCCCTGTCACCTCACACTGATGGGTGCTGGGAAACAGCTTCACCTCAGCAGGGTAGTTGTAGTGCCAGTTCTTTGCTTGGCATACAGCTAGCTGAAATCTGGGAGCAGGGCAGAAATTGAAGCTAGTAAGATGAGGAGGTGAACCTAGGAGCAACATAATAAGGGATGTAGTAATAGAGCCTGGGAAACTGCTTGAAAAGGAGCTAAGAAGGATTTTAGCTTTTATATTTTTCATATATTTGTAATCCTGTAATTCTTTACTATATAACGCTAAACTCCATATGGAGTGTTAGCTATTGTTTTCCCATTTTGGTCAGACAAAACAATTCCTCTCTAGGTCTGGGAATCAAAGACACCTTACTGTCTCAGGCCCCGAAAATGTAAACACGAGTGATTTGGAGGGGGGAGCAAACTTGGGGTAAATGAGTTCATTACCTGAAGCTGTAATTGAAGACAAACCCCCAATATACAAATGGAACCAAACTTATAAAAGTATGAAAACCCGTGACCCATCATGCATTTTTGAGTTAGCATCTGGGAGGGGCTTCATCTGCCCAAAGTGTACCTGAAGGCCCTTCAATAAGTGTAACTGCTTTTTATTCCCCTTGATTTTGTCTGACCTCTGTTTTTAGGTAGTCCCTAAAAGCAACAGAAGAGGCTGGAAATGCCTCCTTAACTGCAAGGGTATGTGTGTATTTTGGCCAGGTTCTCCCAGTTACCCAAACAGATTTGGAAAGACAGATAAATAAAGAACATGGGTTCAAAGTCATATGAACGCCCCTGTGGGGAAGATGGGGTGGGTTGAATTTAACTAACAAATGCCCTAATGGTTGTATTAAAAGTCCTGAAAACGTGTGGATTAAATAAACCATTGTAAACATTCTAGCTGTTTTGCCCACTGCCTGTAGGACATGCCCTTATTGTAAACCTGATCAGCTTCTCTTCTTTGAGAGCAAGCTTGCCATCAAACTGTTCGTGGTTTTTTTCAAATTCAGTATTTTTTCCTGGCATGTATTTTGATTAAATAGGATAAATACCCTTTTGATTTTTTTATGTGATTGTGTGAAAAATCTAAACATTTAAGATGATTGTTGGATTTAAATCAGCAGCTCTATAGCCTCATTTCGAGATCAGGTAAAACCTTCAGTGTTTACATATGTAATAGTCCAAGGACCTTCCCCTGGCTTTGCAATGAATTTCAGGAAGAGCAATGTCATTCACCTGTTTCCTCCTTGCTGCCTCTCCACCTCCATTCTTTCAATTTCTTTGCATACAGTTCCTGCAAATTATTTGGTTGCTAAAGAGCACAGTGGTCTTTGGCCAATGGCATTTATTTGGCTCCAATATCCTATTGGTGAACTCTGCCCCTTTCCCCAAAATTATTTCCACAGGAAGCAACACTGCACCTTCAAATATTCTAAGCAAGTTTTTGAAGAGACATTTGGAATATTTCAGCTCAGGGCTGCATAATTGAAAGTTTTGAGTCCAAGTCTAGACAATGACCAATTTTAGAGATAAGTATTTTTTTAAAAGTAATGGTTATAGATAAATGGAAACTTGATAGCCTTTAAATATGTTCACTATCTCTAGCCATTTGTTAGATTTTAACTACTGCAGTAATAGCCTCAATGTATACTTAATTTTGTTAATGATCTAAAAAGTGCTTTAAGAAATGGTGTAAAAGGCTGGATTTTTCCACTGAAAAAGCTAGTTTTGTTTATTTGGAACACAGTTTTTCTCCCCCTCAGTTACAAAACTTGGTATTTAACTAGCTAGAATTTTGGAAGTAGTTTTTTTTTCATAAAGACAGGTGGATTTTAATTAATACCGTCATAGAGTTTATCTTGTCAAAGGTGGCTCTTTGTATGCTCACTTAATAGATTGTTTTATTGTTAAAGAATTGTAGGTTTAATTTCTTCTAAATTGGCCCCAGCAATTGGTCATTGGTCGAGTCTTAAGATAACTGTGACTCTTCAATTTCCTGTTCACATTCAAAGGGGTGTGTTTCTCCCTCTAATCTAGAGCTAATCAGTGGTTTGGAAAATTGTTGGAAATAGCTTCCAGACACTTGGACAGTAACAGTTACCTTTCTTCTAGAAAGCTCTTTCAAGCAGCTGGAAAATCGGCTAAAAGCAGGTTGTGAAAGAGATTTTCCTACAACATTGACTGAACTTAAACTTGTGTTCTTGCTTTCATAGTACTTGACATTCTTCTTTCTGATATGTGCTAATAATGTAATCTTTTGTAAAATCTATTCAGGTGTAGAATTTGGGGCTCGAATGATAACTATTGATGGAAAACAGATAAAGCTTCAGATATGGGATACGGTAAGTAATGAATCATAAAAATTGTTTAAACATATTGCTCCACTAGCTTTTTCTTTATTCTGGCTAAGCTCTCTATCATCAGCATTGATAGACTATGCATTTTGTCTTGCAGCTTTCTTTGGTTTCTGCGAAGTTAAAAATTTGCTAATATTTCGTTTTTTTGGTGTGAGATATTCTTTGGCATTTGCACTGTAACTCCTCAGCACTTTGTCAGATTTATAAGACTGGAATTCATACTGCCTCACTATTTGATGAAAGTCTTCTGTATTACCAAGAACTTCAATTTCTCTAAACAATCTTTTTGTGCCTTCATGCTAGATTTGGTAAAGACAAAATCCTGTTGTGAAATTGGGATGTGTCTGCTACCTTTAATCAAGAATTCTCTAGAGGAAATGTTTGCATTTCCAAGGTAGAAGAAAACACATGGCTCAGTTTTCATAGAAGACTTAGGAACGCAAGTTCAAGACAGTAAATATTTCAGTCAAGAAGGGATTGGTAAATGCTTTAAGTTTCAAAACACTTGCCAAAATTCAGACTTTGACTTTTGAGGGGGTTCAGGTTAAGAACATATATTGGCTATTCTTGTGTTGTAAGTCACTTTAGTATAAGGCAGTCAGCATCACTTTCTACACTTGTGATGAAGCAGGTTTAAGATGTTCGTACTGGTAACTGTATCTTTTAAATGTATTTGACTGTTCCCTACGACAGAGTTGCCCATTTCCTTTCCTAAAAGCATTTTAGGACACCTTTAGAAACTGACAGGTACATGATCCCTAGCCTCATGTATCTATTTTTTTTGGTACAGCAAATCAGTAGAGGTACATACATTCATATATGCATGCCTACATATGTGCATGTGTATAGAAAAATGTAAATAAATGTAGTATTTTAGTGAACTTCATAGGTAGACCTTAATTATTTTACAAGTTCTTTACTTGAAATGACACCTAACACCTGTGCCTCCTTGGAATTTCTAAGAAAAAGGCATAGCATGATATGGTCAGCTTACTTTAGCCTTTTTCTGCCCTGGACATTTTTATTCTTATAATCATGGATTGCAAACTACCAAGCTGGCTGAGCATTTCTAAGTTCAATAAACAAGCAAATCTCTGCATAAAAAGTAGCTTTATAATCAAACTCATAATATATAGTGGGGCTATGTGACTACATACCTATATTGGTCCCTGTTTTCTAAAATTGGGACAGATTGTCTGTAGGCAAAAGTACTAATTTTACTACTGGCTTTGGAACTGATGCTGTTAATCTCCTTAGATATGAATTAACTTCAACTGTGTTTCATTAGATCATGTTTTTCTGGTGCCTCTGACTCAGTCTCTCTTTGCACTCTGGTTGTTGTCTTGAATGCATGCAAAATTGTCCAGCCAAAATGGCAACCCAAGTATTTTGACTGTAAACTCTATTTGACCAGGGATTTTTTTCTGGATAGCTTCTTAAGTATATTTTCTGGATAGCTTCTTAAGTATATCATACATAAATTAAAAACATTAATTGAAAGCTTTCATACACTGAGTAGATTGTATGCTCATGTTGTATTTAATTTATAAATTGTATGCAGTGAATAACAGTATACTGGCCTTAGCTAAAAGTTTAACTGTATGCGGTGTGATTTTTAAAACACAGGATATTGCTATTCTAATCCAGTCTTGGTTTGTCAGCATATCTGAATTCCATTGTATCATTTCTGATCTTGGGTACAAAGGTGTTGAAGGAATAGCAAAAGTAAGAAACATGAGGTAATTCTCAAGAGATATTTTACTTATGAGTGTTAAGGTACACAAATGTCCGTAATGACCAAGGTTACTGTGCTCTATCTGCATTGAGCATTTTTTGGTTTCCTGTTAGCCAAAACTGGTATCTGTTACTTGTGCTATCTCAGTATTTATTAGGCTGTAACAACTTCTGTTTGATGAGAGAAGGTTCATTTTACACCTGTTGCTAAGGAAACACATGAACTATTTATGTTTTTGGTTGTTGCTTACTGAGTCATGGCACTAGCCCTTCTCTTATTTGGTGCTAGCCTTATACACCTGCTTTTAATGCATCACTGAACAGGATGCATTTTGAGCAGAGGTAAAAGAAGTGGAGAACTCGATAAAATTTGTTTGGATTGCTTATCAATGAACTTGCTTGCTTAAGAGAATCAAACACTAAAATTCAGGTTTTTCTGGCCGGAGATTTCTGTGCAAGCTCATTTTGTGTTGGCTTCAGCAGATCACTGCAGCCCCAAAGAAAGGCATGTCGTAGTAATAGGAACAATATGGAAGCTGCAGCATATCTCACTGCAGGAGTATGTTGCACCTTACAGGGACGGCTGAAGCTAACACTGTTGCATGTCTGTGAGATCCGTTTGTGTGTCCTTCTTGTATGATAACTCAAGAACATTCTACTTTTTCATTAACATCCTAGTTTAGATTAGGAGCATGTTACAGAAGTTAGTTCTATTTACTGCGGTCTGTTTTCCATGTGGGAGTACACAAACTGAGCTCCTTTTGAATGAGGCCAGACACTTAAGAATGCATTTATGCCTATTAGAAATTGTAGTCCAGTATTTGGTCCCGTGAGCTGGTAGTCTAGTAAAACTAGTCTGAAGCAAAAACGCACCTAGCCCCAGCCCCCTCCCCCTCAAAAACCCCACAAACAAAAATCTCTCTTCCATGAAAGATACTCAGTGTTGCCTTTGCATTCTTAATGTTGTGTTGCAGTTTCAGCTTTACTGCTGTTCATGTCTCCACAACGAATAGTGTCCTGTTGTTCTCTCCCAGCTGCAGGCTGTTCTGGTTCTCCCCACTGCTGGGCTCTGCAAGCTTGCTGCTGTGTGCTGTGACATGCCCAGGTGTTTAGCTCTGTGAAGTCTTTGGGTTTCACTGTTCCTTTTTGGTGTTTTTAGGTCTGTAAGGAGGAGGTATTGAACCAAATTGTTTGTGTGTCTTTAGTATCTAGATTACTTCTTTTCTTGCATCTCTAGTCTTAGTAATGGCTTCCAATAGTTGGATGGACTGAGAAATACTTTTGTCCAGGCTGCTTATTTGATTGCCTATTATGATAAGTTAAGCAACTCTTTTGTGGAAGTGTGGTATTTGAGCTAGTGTCAGCTGCACATGTAACTTTTAGGGAACTAGAAGTGGTTTTACAGCAGCTAGTAAGGATTAAAATGACTGTTCTGGAAGCTGCTAAGCTTTTTGAGTTTAAATAAGCTGTGTAGATAAGGTTGGTTGTCTTGTGGCAGCAGCATAACACTAAGAAATACTAAAATTGCTTCTCCTCAAAAAAATTTCATTGTTGTAGAGAGATAACTGGGCTTGTCACCAGGCTGAGTCAGTGGTCTTGGTTTTGTTGTTGAAGGGGATGTTCTGTATTACATTGACTATTACTAACAAGTCATTGTTGATGAGGAAAAATAAGCAGTAATTGAAAGAGGATATTTCTGTCAGACACTGCAGTAGGAGAGATCTGTGATGACACTAAGTAATGCTGATGTTCTCTAAATTGGTATGAATATGAACTTTTCCTGTGTACTTGAATACTATATTTTTACTATCTATTTTAGCTTTATTTAATGGAAATCCATTATTTAAAAACATGAATCATATAGCATCTTAGTCCTGCTTAGACAGTCTAAATATCTGAAATTATTGTTTTTTATGAACTAATGTCAAGTAATTTCTTGATTTCCATACAAGTGTACTTTCTTAATTGAATTGATAGTGTTTTCTAGTAGTTGACAGCTTGTATAAAAAAGCATCTTTGTGAAAGACTGGAGGCATAATTGTTAAAGGCACATTTCACTTTCAGATATTCTGAATATACTAATTATTCTTCGAAATTAGGTTATTTTTCTTGTTTGCAGTTGGTTTGGATCTATTAGAACCAAATAAAATTCTCTTCATTCATTAAATTAATATTCATCCTGGTGACTCTGACAATTGCTAGGATGTAGGGTTCCCCCCCAAGAGCTCCTTACTAACTGTTTACTTAGTGATGTTTCCTACTTGCTTTGGTAGTCAGAGCATACTCATGTTTGTGGGTAGTTGGTGTATTCTTTTACTACATTTTTGCTAATTTGACTCTTTAACCATGGTACCTGCACACATATTGCTGCATCTCATGGCCCTCTTACACTGCTGTGAAGTTACTTGAAGAACTTACAGAGAGTCTACTTTAGTTTCTGAAACTAGTCTGATTATCAGTCACAGACTGTATTTGCTGCCACGTGGGAGGATTAACTTATTTCTGGATCCATGGATTGAAGGATGAGGCAGGGAGATTTTTCTGTTTAATAGTTATTCCTGTTGCTGTTTGTTTAATATGACTATCATCTGAACTTCAGTGCCAGTATCTTAAGTTAACTGTTCACAGCCATGATGCCACTTTAGGAAGCTAAGGCAACTTGATACACGTTCTAGCTTAGTGTTCATAAACCTTTGTCATGCTTAACTGTATTTGGTTATTGAAATACTGGCATGTTATCATCTGAATTGTTTTTTGATTTCTTAGCAGTTTATCCATGCTTTCTACAATAAATACAAGATTTCTACAAGAGCAAGCTCTTGCTTAGGATAAGGCCTTAAGTGGGAGGAGTATTAATCACTTTTTTGCACAGTGGAACTCCTATTTTAGTGAGGGTTGTGACTTAAAACCTAAAGGTTTCAAATACAGTTTTTTTCAAGTTGTAAATATAAGTGTATTTCTGATAATGGAAAGCTAAAGCTTTGTTTCTGTGATGTGTTGGGAATTGCTTTGGATGTCTAAGTGGCAGTTATTCAACACCAGCAGAGGAAAAGGCAGATGTACAAATTATCTGTATTTAGACATATGTACAGTTTCATCCTTGGGGATTGCTAGTCCTCTTGACATTTCAGTTCTTACTGCATGCTGATAGGGTTATTCTCCAGCAACTTGGCACTTGGCTAAATCCGGCACATAAATAGTGAGACTTTGATATATTGTGATAGATTCTTCTTCATAAGCATTTTCAGTTCTGTTTTTGTTTGGGAATGTTTTTGCTGGAAACAGCAGGGGTTGTTTTTTATTTTTACACTGCTTCTGTGCCTACTTGTCCTACATGCTAGTAAACCACCTTAAAATTCTTTTTTTCTGGATTGGAGACATGATTGCAAGAAAGATTAATGCATCTGTATAAACAAGTTGACATGTGACTGAGAGGCTGTTAATGTATTTATAACTTTAAAAACTATATTTAAAGGTATGTATTGCTTCTCTTTCTTTCTGGAACATTTTATTCCAGGGATCAACTTTGTGGGGTACTTCCCAGCTGGCAGCTGTCACAGGTGGTGTGACACTTGTGAGTTGGTTATTTCTTAGGTGCCTTTTTAGTCTTTGTAACTTAGGAAAGTGTAAACAGGGAAACAGTAATTCCCAATGTGAATGAAATGTTCTGTCACCAGTTTTGAACATAACACACATGTATTCCTGTTTTCAGAGTGAGGGAATCTAGAGCTACTAGCTAGGTGTGTTGTAGTTCTCATATTGCATGTAGATGTGTACTGTAACATTGCCTCCTAATAAAAACTATTGGTCAGCTTGGATGCTGAAGGCCTGCTGGGACATTCTCTGATAACTTGGTCCTTGAAGAAACTTTACAAATTCTTTGGCATTGAGAACAGAGAATTCAGCAAAATTAATGAACTGTTTTCTAGGGAGATATGCTGTTGTGGATGCTGGGATTTTTAAAACTACTTTTTTGTCCTGCATTATGGCTCTTTTTGTTTTTGCCCTTACTTTATAGATTCAAAAATATGCAGTTAAGGGACTTGCAAGTAACTCTTTTTGAAAACAAAGGCTTGCCTGTGTATTTTGCAACTGATGCAACTACACTGCGTACTTGGAAATGATACCAAGATTTCCTGTGGGAATAGTAACACTTGCAGGATTTTTTCAAATATGCTGGAGATACTGTGTCCATGATAACACAGTTGCATAGCTTAAATGTTCCTGAAAACTCTAGTGCAGGTCCTAAATCTCCAAGTGTCTTTGTGACCTGAGGTGATTGATAATGCTTTGTGTTCTGCTTACATTGTTATTTTCAAATTGTGTTTTGGTCTCTATACTGAAGTATGATTTGAAAAGCACATGGAATATATGTCTGCGCAGTTGAAGCAGGGATGAAGATTTTTGTACTTAGTTGGAGACCTGTGACTTCTAGAACTATATCTATATAGCCAAGTCTCTCCTATCAGAAAGTTTGTTTCTGTGAACCATTATGCTATGAATTGTAAAAGCTGACAGAGTAGAAAACAGCCAAAAAAGAATGTTACTTAGCACTTAAAACATTGCTTATTTATCAGAGGCTCACATTTTCTCATCATTAGTGAGCTACTCATGGCAGACCGAGCACCTGTTTCTCTGAAGAGAGAGGAGGCATGTTCAGGCCTGCTCAGTATGCGGGTATAGGTTCCTGCAGGCAGCCGTGTCTGAGCTGGAGTTTCTGTGTGTGAAGTAGCTGTCAGGTCTGGCTGTTACCAGAAACATCCTCCATCTTCTCATTTGCACAGCGGTGTAACTCTGACAGTAGGTATAACCTGGGATTGTCTTGGAGCAAAAGCTTGCATCACCTATACTGGATGTAGTATGGCCTCAGCAAACACCCTGTTTAACATTTGTTTCCTGACTATTGCCCCTACTATTCCTGACACCACTGCCCCTTGCCTCCCCCACCATCTGGATGTGGAACTCAGCAATCTGCTTTGAATGGCCCACTTGGGTCAGGAAGGTTGGAACAGGGGACCTCCAGAGATCCTTTTCCCACCTCAATTGTTCTGTGAGAAAAAAACTTTTTAATGTGGAAGAGAGATAAAAACAAGTAAGTGCTGGATTTTGGAGGAACATTAAGGGGATGTTAATAACAAAATTGTACTTAGGATAAAGGGCCTTTCTCTGGTATTGAAGCTGATTTTAATTTATACTGAGCTTCTATACTGCTGCTTCTATCTGTTGATCCTTGTAACAAGCAGCTAAACTTGGGTAGGTCCTACTTTGCAAGACTGATCAGGTACAGTTACAGCACACTTGTGGTTTTTTAAGTCAGTTTTGGCTCATAGCCTACACTTTCTTTCAGTTTTGACTTTTTTTCTTTTGAAATAGCTTGTCCCCCTTGGAAAAAAAGGAAGTGGACAGAGAAAACTGTCAGATGAAGATGTAAAGTAACAGTAGATACTTTAAAGAAAAAGCTGTGGAATGAATGCTAACCCTATGTTTGACCTTCTGTATTGACCCTATATTGATCTTCTAGATCTCGTTTGGAATGCTACTGTTCAAAGTAGCCAGTAAATTTTATAGATAAGGTGTTCCTATTATATAATACATGTTTATGTTATAGATAAAATAAACAGTAGCTTCTTTACAGAAACTCAGTTTTCTTTTGCTTAGGATGAAAGGGAATCGAGATTGTGTTGTCTATTGGTATATGTAAGCATAAGTTAATTATTGCTATATGGAAAACGTGATCCCTTCACCAAAGAAGGTACCATTTTCCACCCTTTCCTTAAGAAAGCAATGATATTTAAATTTCACCATTGTCAAGTAAGACACAGTTAAAATTATTACAGTACTTTCAGGATTTATATACTGAACTTTTGTAAGTAATTATTTTAAGAATTTGTGATTCATACGTTTTTGTGAGATCTGCTAGAACCTTTGACAATGTTGCATGACCATGATTAATTTACTCAGGGAGATGAACAATATCACATGTCAGGATGGAATTTATGAAGGTGTAACAGGCAGTCTTCATGTGTTAGGTGGAAGTCCAGGTCATGTGTGATTTTAGGCAATGTATGGAATACCCTGGTAACAGTTTTAGCAGGGAGATGTTTCATTTATCTACCATCCACTTGAGCTAGTCACCACACCAAGAAAAAGTGGTAAAGCTTACTTGAATTTCTATGTAGGAAACCAGGTATTACACTAAAAAACTGTTGGTTGGGGTTTTTTTTACTATTTCTTGGTGTATTCTACTGATTGTCTGTGTTCTATTACCAAAGTTTGCATGAAGATGTACTTGGACTCTTGACCAAGAGCATATGTGAGTGTATTCTAATGGTGTTGAAATTATTGTGTTGTACTGTATTTTGTAACTGTTTCCACTGGAATGGCCTAAGATGTTTTCTTAAATAGAAGTTACTTTTTATTCTGGAAGATAAGGATGCTTTCTGAAGACTGAATACATTTAAACTTGTGTCGCTGTTCTTGTTGAGTGACAGTATCTAGATCAAGTTCTCTTTGAATTCAAGAAGATCTAGTATTAAGAAAAGTACAATAACTGTGAGAAGAAAAAGTCCATATACTGATTTTGTAGGCATGGCTGAAGGGTTCCTTGTATTTGATAAATATTTCATTCTTGTGTTTAATGTTTTTAAATCAGTGCAATTTCCTACAGTTCTACAGATATACTGCACATAGGGGTTTTTTCAGTGTTAGTATTTCTTAAACATGTTCTGTGTTATCTTTGAATTATGCTAAAGCATCTGTTATTGCTAAATATTAGAAGTAAATATTTCTTCTAGCAAGTGTCAAGTGCTAGATAGCTCTTCTTGAAAAACATGAGCCTGAGGAGCTCAAGATCTGCAGCCATGAATATTTATTTTTCAGGACTGTATTCTTTTGAGCATGTTCTTTTAGGTGCCAAGATTTTTACAGAATACTTTTCTGTGAGAACTGTCTAATTTATGTAGACTTTCTGAAGTTTTTCACAGTGTATATGAAGATGACTCTTGCATCCTGTAGCTGCTTTGACAAGCATTATTTATCAAGTACAGAGGGAATTGATTAACTGTGGAGCAAAATTGTGTAAAATTGAATTCACAACCATTTTCTGTTTTTTCTTAATAAAATGATTACTGAAAGAATTCCGTCTGAAGACTGTTGAAAGCTGGCTGCAGTTTATGATATAACGGATAAAATCTGCATCCTTGGCCTTCCAACAACCTTTACACCAGCAGATGGTGGGCGTAAAGATGTCATTCATCATTTATTTACAATGGACTTTATTTATTCTAGTGTCAACAGCTGCCCCAGGGAGCGGGTTATTGAATTCAAATGTGAAGCTCTGGGTTATTTGCTTCCTTTCAAATTTGTCTTCAGAGCTTAGTTGCTAGGAGTCCATTCTATGCTCTAATAATGATTCATGTATTGTGAAGCCATTCAGTAAATTGGGTTGTCAGGGATTGCCAAAAAAGGTTTAGAGGTCTTGTTCCAATTTTTTTTTTCTTTTTTAACAGCACTATGCTGTAGTTGGTGTCTTCTCCCTATGTGCCTTCTCTTCCTACTGTTGGTTGGAGACTTTGTCCTCAGTTGTCCCCTTTGATTTCCTATCTGTACCCTTCCTTATCCCTGTCTCTCAAAAGTAGAATTCTATGATCCTGAGATTCTAAGTTTGTGGTTTTCAGGAACAAAAAATAAGTATTAGATATGAAGTAATGAAACTTTGTCTTCTGCAGGCAGGGCAGGAGTCCTTCCGTTCCATCACAAGATCATACTACAGAGGGGCCGCAGGGGCTTTGCTAGTGTATGACATTACAAGGTGAGAACACCAACTGGATTACAATGATATGTCTTTGTAGAATTGTGCTGTGGTGTACATAGTGCTAAGTGTCTCATCTAACTTGGCTTTTTGCATAGATACTGGTAATCTAACATTGTGTCAACTTTAAGTGCTCTAAGTCAAGACATAGCTTATATAACCTGTATAATTCCAGTCTTCTTTGTCTGTTAGTTGAGAAAGCATGCATAAAATCTCAGGAAGAATGAAATAAAATATTTTTCTAAACTACTGACCATGAACCACTAGATTACGTTTATTGAGAAATACTCAGAAATATTTCATTAATTCCTTTTAAGTGTTTTCTTATCATGTGGGATTTTATTTTCTTTAATTGTAGCAGATAACTTTGACTGAAGTGCTATTCTGCAAAAGAGTGAAATTGTAAAACATAGAATGTTTACTATTTATTTACATAAAGAATACCAGGAAACTTGTACCATCACGGTGTTTATGAGGTTTGGAAAATACAGGTCTTAATCTGATACTTTTTTAGTAGCTGTTCAGAAGTTACCAAAGTTTCCCTGCTATATTAAATAAACTAGCTGTATACAGTTTATCTGTAAAACTGTGGGTATGCTGGCTGGTTTATGAAAACATTCAGTCTCCAAAGTCCTGTTGTGTGCCTCCTTTTGTGGGTCTTGGCTGTTGTTGTTGCATTGAGCTACCACTTGTACTAGAGAGTTTCTAGGTGTTTATCCTTTTGTTCCCTTTTTATGTTTAAATATCAAGAAGCAATATATTCTTTCCTTTAGATTTCCAGTAAATGAATCTTTGATTAATAAAATACAATATCTTAAAACCACTCTACAAGCATGGGATTTATTACTTAGTTTACACCTTCTGTGAAAACTGTAACGTTTCGCATTCATGTGCCTCACTTTAAAAGATTTTACTGCTAAATTTATTATTCAGCTTATAAACTCATATAAAAATTATTAACGATTCTCTGCTTTGTAAAACAAATATTACTATATGAGTATGTGTTTATTTGTACTGTTGTTTGGCTTGGTTAAAGCTGATGGATACTTCTAAAATTCTGTTCCGTTTTTATATGTATATAAAATTACAGATTCTTACAGTTCTAAGAATCCTCTTTGCTCTTTGTCGCAAACATGTTTTCAATTACTTTTTAGGCAGAGTTCATTAACACTCCTTGTTTGATAAATTTTTGTTTGCCCATTCTCCCTCTCACAAAGGGATTACTAGCTTTTATCCCTAGAGCATGTGCACTAATAAATGAGTTGGTTATTCAAGCAGAGAAGTGGACTAACAGGGGTAAGATTTCTTAAAATACTGCTTTTAATGTTCATTTTCTTCTACACTTAGGAGGGACACTTTCAACCACTTGACAACTTGGTTAGAAGATGCTCGTCAGCATTCCAATTCCAACATGGTTATAATGCTTATTGGAAACAAAAGGTAAAATTTTATTAGCTGTTATTTTGTAAGAGGGAAAGATTTAACTTCCCTGCATTTCGACTTTTGGGTTTTCTTATTTGTAGGCAATAAGTTAACTTCAAATTCCCTTCTGTCACTGTGCATAGTTTGGTGGTGAGCCTAAAACCTTTCTTATTCTGCTTAGACTAATACAATGGGCAGCACATGGATCAACTACATTACATTCTGAATATCTGTTTTAGAAGTAATTTTCTTCCAAAGGATTGATTGCAAATGTGTGAAGAACAGATTATGAGTTATTTTCCATTATGTTTTTTTGTTTCTGGAATCACCTATTAGGAACACCTAGATCTCTCCCTTATAAAGAGAATATGATTCCTAATTTGAAATGTTCTAAAGTGCTTTAGTTTTTTTGTTAAGTATCACATAAGAGAAATTGTTACTTAAAAAAAAAGCCTGTAGTACAGGACTCACATCAAAAACTTCTCTCAAATGTAAGTGCATACCTCAATGATTGAGACATTTCTGATTTACAGACCTCTTCCGTATTCTGTACCTTTTAGTTGGAATTGGGGTCAGAGAATGTTTTTTCAGTGTTTCCTGGTAAATTCACTTACTTGGTCTTCTCATCAGTTCTGCTGTCTAAAATTATAAAATTATTCCCTGTTGATGCTGAGATTTGTAGTGAAAGTCTTAATAAAAACACATCAGTGAATATATTATCTGTAATTCTTCTAGTTCTTGATCCAGTGAATTACAGCATCATAGCTAGATTTTTTTGCTGGATGCAGAATCTTTTAAAAACATCAAAAACAACACCTCAGAATTTAATAACCCATTAATTATGGGCCTTTGTGTAATAGACTTGAATTTTTGTCCATGCCTCAGCAATTCTTGAAGGTAAAGGTGCCAGTTGAAATAATGGTGTGTATGCATGCCCCTGAAAATTTCATGAGCCACCAGAACATTTCTTAGACGCTACTGAGAAGCAGCTTTGTGGTAGTGAGTCTGGGTTTGCTATTAGGGCCTGTTAACTTTAATTTTCTTCTTCTTCCCCCTCTTCTCCCTTCTATTTTACCCTACTGCCCCACCACCCTCTATTTCCTCCTGAAAACCATGGTACATACTAAGTAATTGTGAAGTTTGTCAACTTCTTTTTACATTATCTGATAAATGACTAACAACTTTCTACTTAATTGAGGAATGTGTCAAGCATAATCTTGACAAATTAATATAAAAAATGTAGTCTTGTTTTATTAAATGAAGCTTTGGTAAGCCCATGATGGCCCTGACCAACTGTTTTTATACTTGTGTGAGTAAAAATATGGCACTGAGAGAAACAGTAGAGTGTACTGTTGACTTGAGAAGTTTGCGTACTTAATTGGCGTCTGTAACTCTTTCTGATTATTCTTAGCTGTTAAACTAAATTTTCATGTCTTGCATTCTGTGGATGCAGACTGACTTGCTTCTTGGGGATAGCCCACTAATTCCCAGTTACAACTAGGTTTTATTCAAACAGTAAATATACTTAAAATGTGCACTGTAAATTGTTACAGATTAAGGTGCCACATGAGCTAGAAGTATTAAGAGTTAAACTTTAAAGTTTTAAGCTTTTCAAAGGATATTATTTTCAAGGAGGGCAGGAAGAAAACTCCTCCAATTTTATTGCATTATCCTGAAAGACTTCTTATGGTAGGGCTTACTACCAAAGACGGGTGGAAGGAAGAATGTGTATGCTAGCATAGCAGTTTTGAAGAAATAAATACTGCTCTTATGACTCCCAAAAGTGCACTTGACATAAGTTTGTAGTACTGACTTATTGCTGGATTTGAAGAGTGTTGAGAATTTAATTTGAAATATAATGGCTGTTTGTTGAAAACATTACAAATACTAGTGTTAAAACATTACAAATACTGTACTTAATCTTCTTTCCAGAACAAAGCATAGCTATATTGATCTAGTAAGACCAAATGCTTCGAATTATTGGAATGGAGAGAGGAAGACAACTGTGGTTAGTAGAAGCAGTTAAAGATCTTTAAGAATATGTTTAGGTATCAGTATTGAGTTTTGATTGGGCTGTCATTGCAGTTTTTGATACAACTGCATTATTTCAAGTAAAAAGTTATTTTTTTATGTTCTGTCATGGAGATAAACACTGTAGTGAATCAAGGTCTTAAATAAGGTATTTCTGAGAGTAGCAAATAAAGACATTACTCGGGTTTTAAAAGGTAATGTCAGCTAATACTGGGAGTGCTTAAATATAATGGACATCAACCTCAAAATTGTTTTGGGAAGATATTTCTTGTATCCTTCAAAATTTTTTAATATTTAAATAATGTGCTGAATTGTATTGACTCTGTAACTCATCTAAGCTAACATTTAGTTAAAAATTACAAAAACATGCTTTGCCGCAAAATAGATGCCACAGTGAGTATTATGTATTTTTAGTATATGTATAATTACAAAGTTGGCAAACACTGAAGTCTAGCTTGCTATGTCTTATTTGTATACTGATTGCACATTAAATACATCTATTTGTATGCTGTTTAGTTAGAAATTTGTATCTAAGAAGATATTTATACATGTACAACTTAGATGAAAATTCATTTAAACAGATCTTACACTTACACATCAATAATATGTAATTTTTATTGATCGAGATGTAATATACTTAGAAAGAAGGACAAACTCTGAATTTCTTCTTTTTAAAAAATCTTTTAAAAGTAAGGGTAAAATACTGTCTCTATGACTTAGAGAAGTGGATTTGTCTCTAGTTGTCGAGTCCAAGAGGGTTTTTTATGCTTTTTTGGTAATATAACTTTGAATTAAATTGCTTGGAAAGCAGGAAGCAAGAACTTGTCTAGCAGTCACTTCAATTTCTTTTGCTGCTGGATGGCCAACCTAAATGTTAATTAACTGGGAGAGAACAGCTAATGTAATTCAAAATAACTTAATTCTGCTTTTAAGATTTTTTAATCAGAAAAGAAATTGACTGTATGAAGTTTTGCTACTGAATAGAAAAATTAACTTTATATTTTAAATTACACTTAATATTAATAAAACATTTACAAAGCTCCTTTATCAGCTCAGCTTTATAGTACTGAATTGGTAGATAATATAATAGAAGAGAGTGATATGTACAATGAAATGTGATATGTACAATGAAAGTACAATGTCTAAACTTAGTATTCAAGGAATACCTAGATAAATACACGTTCATCCTGTAGAAAGCTATTTCATGAAGTCTTTGATAAGATTTATGTCAGCTAGAATGTATAGCTCAAGGAAGTGTGATGCCTGTGACTATTCCGTATACTGTAAGTGCAGGGCTTACAATAATAGGACTTTATTTAAGGGCTTGACAAGTTATATACCCAAGTTCTGATGGGGGCTCTTGGCTTCTCAGGCTTATAAGCATGTCTGTGAAGAATAATCTTTATATGGACATGTTAGACCATGTAATATAACTTTTGGTTTTTTTCTTCTATCTTTAGTGATTTAGAATCAAGACGAGAAGTTAAGAAAGAGGAGGGTGAAGCATTTGCACGAGAACACGGACTTATCTTTATGGAGACATCTGCCAAAACTGCTTCCAATGTAGAGGAGGTAACTTTGCTCAACACTGTCTTTTTATGAAAACAGTTGATTTAAATTATACTTGTTTGTATAGGTACTATTCCTCTAGATTTTGGGTGCCTTAACTTGAATTAACTACTCTTTATAGTATGAGAAAGACAACGTCTCTGTTGTAATTGATTACACAGCACTAATTCTATCATTGAGACTTCCTAATTAATGTACTTGTGGGGTTTTTTGAAGTATTTGATCAGAGAAATAGCTAACTTCTATCTGCCATGAAATGTAAGAAGTGAGGCTAGAATAGATCTGCTAGTCCAAAGCAAGCCAAGCTATTGGTATTCCTGGCAGATGTCGCTGTAACCTGTTCTAAAGGCTCCTGGTATATCACAAGCTCTTCAGAGCAATTTCTTGCAGTGCTTTGGTGTTTGTACTGTCGTCATCTTTCCTGTCTACTACCTAGCAGGAATCTTCTTCAATTTGCACACAGCTGCTATTTTCTGTCCTCTGCAGAGCTGCTAAGGAAGCCATTGTCTTGGTTACTGTAGTCTGCTGTGTATTTGAATAAACTTTTCAGTGTTTGCCACTTAAAGAATTTAGGTCAAGTTTGGCTTATAGTTCACATTTCTGGACACATGTAAGTTGTTACATCTTTGACTTTGGTTTACTGCATTCCTTTCTTGAAGGATAGTCATGGTGGGCTGAGCTCAACTGCAGCTGAATACCCACCAAGTTGCTCACTCAGTGCCTCTGTCCAGCAGGATGGGGGAAAGAACCAGAAGAGCCAAGGCAAGTTAAAACTCAGGGCCTGAGATAGAGTTTTAAAAATTAAAGAAAAAGATGGGCAAAGAGTGACAGGCAATCACTCACAATTTCCTATAAACAAATTAAATTTCAGCCAGTCTCTGAGAAACAGTGACTTTGACTACCCTTTGGTTTTTATTCTTGAGCATTATATCATATAATATGAAATACCCCTCAGGCCAGTTCTGGTCAGCTGTCCTGGCTGGTTTATGTCCCCCATGATTTTGTCTACCCTGAGCCTAATCACTGTCAGGAGAGGGCAGTGTAAGAAACAGAAAACCTTGGCACTCAGCAGTAGCTAAAACATTGGTGTGTTATCAACACCGTTTTAGTCATAAATCAAAAACACAGCACCGTGCAGACTACTGTAAAGAAAACTGTGTTGTAGCCAGACAAGTACCGTGGTGGACCAAGAGGTCCAGCTGAGATGCTAGTGCTATATACAGCAGAAAGATTGCTTCACATGTATTTCAAGCCCATACTCAGTTCATCCACACTGACCTTTCTTGTAATGACATAGTTCAGCTTCTTATACTACATAATCTACCCCTATTCATTTCCAAAACAGTCCTAAATTCAAAATGGTGTGTGACCAATGAGGTATTCTTTTATTGGTAAAGCCTTTTAGTTAGAAAATCTTAAAGTTTTTTGAAAGGTTACAGTAAGCAACAAATAACTTCCACAGAATTCATAACTATCTGATTCTAACATTATCACCTCTTTTTGCATCAAAAAATACATCTTACTGGATGAATTGTCCAGTATCTCATGCATCTCTGATTATCAGGAGGCAAATGAACATGAAGTTCTTTATCAAAAAGTTCACATAGAATCCTTTCCTTACAAGTGAATGATGCATGTGTGTACTAACTTTCTAATTTTGGTGGAAAAGCTTTAGGATCTAATCCTTTCCAGTAACAGTCAAGTGCATTCCTTAAATGGTGTTCTCAGTAAACTCAAAAAATGTGGCATGATGTAGAATAGTTAACAGCTACAGAAGCAAAATCCTAACCTCTAGCAGTTTCTTCATATGAGCAAATCAGCTTCTGTTGGTAATGTTTTTTTAGGCTGTTTCCCTTGTTTAATCCCGATTTCCACCACTGTGGAATACCTTAGTAAATTTGTAGCTGGAGCAGTACATTGAACTTCTTCGTGCTTGGATCTTAAAACAGTTTAAAATTGTTCATTATGTTCTTCAGGATTGTCTCATTACCTACATCTTGAATAGAAATGGATAATGAGGAGTGCAAAACATCCTGTTCCTTTTGTGCAAGGCTGTTGGAGAAGTTTCCACCCTGTTTGCATAATAGGTAATAGATGGTAGGGAGTGGGAAGTAGATGCAGGCTCTTCCTTCATAGTTACTTTGTGGCCACAGCGAATTCTTAGCAGTCCCCAGAGTTAAATCAACATATTTCATATGGAATGGGATTGTGAAAAGTGTTTCTGCATCACTGAGAAGATAGAATGATTACTGCAGGGAGGTTAGGCACAGGCTTATAATTTGACTGCAGTGCAAGGACAGTTAATGCTAGTCTCTTCAACAGTATCATATTATTTGAACAGGAATTGTTGTTGATTTCCTTTTAGCCTGTGTCTAAAGCTGTAAAGGTAACCAACTATCAAAATATTACTGACTTCTTGTGCTTCTTGGTTTTTTTTCCTCAGTGATTTCTAAGGTGATTGTAGTTCACTTTGTCGTGCGTGGCTGTGGGCTTTCTCACGGTAGAATCTCGTTAACTTTTAGAATCTTGGTTAACATATTTGCTCTACTGTATTGAATTGTGGATGGGTCATGTGCACTCTGAAACACTGTTTCCAGACTTCAGTGTTGCTTAGTTACTTTCTAAGAAAACAGAGTGACATCCATTGGGAGACTTTTCACTTGTACACACAAGTCTGGGGTCTGAACCCCAGGCAGGTTTGCACTTGTTTTAATCATAACATCCATTACTTTCTGACCTCTCATTAAACCAATACATAATGCATAAGAATTTTTTTTTGTCACATTTGCAGGAGACATTAGCAATTTTATCACATTTGTTTTTTCATTGTTAGTTCAGTAGTAGTATATGACTGTTAATTGTCCTCTTACCTGCAACCTGCAGTTCAGAGTTTGCTGAGAGCTTACTGCTTGGGCAGGGGCAGAATAGAATCACCAGCAAGACCTCAGGGTGACCATGTAGTCCCTTATAGCACATGGTGCTTAACTCTTTTTCCCTGGCATATTAATGATTTGAATCTATTTATGTGCACTGATTCTCAAGAAGTAAGGATACCTAGCTGTATTTGGGAAGCTACAGTAACTTTGTGCATTATTATTACATTCCAGACTGCTACTTTTAATTAGTGATGTGACCAGTCCTAAACCAGAAAGTTTTCTGGATGCTGGTCAAAGCAGTGCTAGACAGCATGACTGTTCAGAAGCTGATCTCACTTGAGCTGTGCCAGTGTATCACTGACTCCTGGTGTGAGAGTTGGTTTTAGTAAGTGTTTCCCATATGGAGGGGTGCCTATGCCAAACTTAAGAGCATTGTTTGTGTTATTCCAAGTTGTCTGCACATAAATAGAATGCAATGATGAATTCATTATTTTGGATTAAATCTGAATAGACTAATGGTTTTAACTGAGCAATGGGACACTTCTGCTACATTGAGCTTGATGGTCATTCAATGCTTGTTTCAGTTGTAACTTGAATTTCTCTTCAGGCAACTTCTTTCATTCTTTTGCTTAAATGAATAACAAATATTCAAAGCTCCTGTAGCTTCAACAGTGGCACAGATAAGAGAAAGGAGATGCCCTTTTGTAATATTCTGAAGGGTGAAAGTTAACATCTCATGGAAAGATTAGATTCCTAGAGGCATCTAAAGTTGAACTGATTTTTAGAGTGTGTTTTATTTCCCTTCCAACCCTCCCTGAACACAGCTAATAGCTGGGAAACAAACAGTTGTTTGACATGGTAATATAGTAAGCAGGGCTTTAGTTAATAAAACTTTAAAGTCATGGGATGTTAATAATTTTCATAGCAAGGTAAAGTGACACACAAGAGGTAATCTGACTAGCATTTGCAAAATAGCAGGATTTCTAGGTTATGAGTCTTAAAAAAAAAAAAAACAAAAAACACCCACTCAAAAGTTAGGTTTATCTTAATTTGTATCAAAACCACTATTCCTTCAAGTTCCTGGAAATGAAAGTTCTGTGCCCTTTCAGTTGTGCAAAACTGACATTTTAGCCAGTTTCTCCCATGAGAAAACGGGGTTGAAGCTTGTGTCAGTTCAGTTGAGGAAGGCACAGAAGGGGCAGGACACCTGGTTGTAATGAAAATAGGCAGCTTTTATCTGCTTGTGGCAAATCCTTGGGTTGTGCCCTAACTTCACAGTAAGGAACACTGTCTCTGCTATGGTTCTTGGGGCTTCTGGGCATCTCACGGTATGATGAGAATAAAAGGTCTCAGTTAACTGAGTGTTTCAGCCTTTATAGAAGAGCATGAAATGTATGATACTTCCTGCCTGGCCTACCTGTAGATTCCTGGACAAATGGATTCTTAGTTCTGGGGAGTTTTTGGGTTTTTTTTCTTCAAGTATTCTGTCCTGTGTAACTGTTCAAGAACAGTTACAGGACTTTTAAAGTCAGTTTTAACTCCAGTAATGTGTATCAGCTCAGTAAGTTTGTCAGATTGTGCCCCAATGGGGACATAAAGACATTGCTGTCATGTTCTGGTTTGTGTCTTTGCACCTCTACTTCAAATACAAGGTTACAAATGTGTTGAGGTGCTTTTTGGGGTGTGGGTTCATTATATAGCACCTTACTATGTTCATAATTACCCCTCTGCATCCCTTTTAGTGTGCTAGGCTTCTTCCTGAAAGATCATTTAGCTGTAAAAAGCACTGCCTTACTGTGGATGCATAAAAGAGTTGGTCAGAGCTTTGGAATCTCACTTTATTAAGTGGCCATCCAGCATTGCTTACACACTGGGATGGTGAATGCTTTAGGCATAAATGCATTTGTTGTCTATGTTGTTACTGTTTCCAAATGCATTCTTAAACAGTAGTGTAATCTAGCTATATCATATCTTACTGCTAAAAGATAAGATAGGAAATTGGAGAGGAGGAGGGAATTCTAGGTGTTGGCTGGGTCATGCCTTAGAACTTGTGATATATTAACCTTTAAGCATTCCTCATGTAATTGTAAGAAATAATCCAGGAAATAATGATTGCTCAATTTTTACTTCAACACATTAAATTTAATGTTAACATTGCCACCAGAGGGCAGCATGTTCCATGAGCTGGCCGTGCTGAACGTGATCTCGTACCTGATTATAGGCAAAGATGAACTTGTAAAGTCTTGAGTTTTGAAAAGTACCGGTGATTCATTTACAAGTTTTTTCCTGTTATGCTCAGCTTTTTGCAAAGTCCTCAGATTCTTGTCCTGCCATTAGCTTTCTGAGGAAGACAAGTGACACTATTGACATCTGCAAGTAAAAACTAAATGTAGCTGCTCTACTACTCATGTTCAGGTGCCCCTGGTTTATTATTACTCCTGCATACAGCTTCCATGAGACAGAGGTAGCAGGAACTTACTCCCTTACCTGTTTCTTGCATTGTTTTTACCAGTTCCAGAATTCAGTCTTCCTGGATTTGTCTCAAGGGTAGTAAAACTGTATTACTTGTGTATTTGTGTGATGATATGAACGTTGAAGTTGATTTAATTCTACATTCAGGGTTTTTAGGATTAATTTGTCTTAAATGCAGTATCTGTAGTGTTTGGTAGTTGCAGTTTTGGATTGTTTGGGGGCCTTTTTGGGGCAAGCATTGTGAGACATAACTTCTTGATTCTCATGTTGCAATATGGTCTAGGAAACTCCTTATACAAATAATCTAAATTGATATTATACTGATACATTGTGATTTAAAAGCCTCTTTTGTTGGCTTTGCAGTAGGAGCAGGCATGATACAACAGGCAGATCACATCTTGCAAGACTCACTTTCCCACTTGTACAGTAATGCACTTTTCCTTGAAGGGGTGTTGCTGTTATTTGGGAACCTAGTTACAATAAGCACACAATTGAAAAACACATTACATTAGAACAAATCACTGAATAACTTGTATACAACCAGTTTTTTTAATTCTGTGGTATGGTTATATTCAGTGGTCTCATGCATAAAAGCATCAGTAAGTTGTGGTTTTGAAAATGACCAGTTAAACATTAAATGTAGGCATTTTCCTGAAGGTACATAGTTTTCTTGATTTTTCCCAAAATGTAGTCAAGGATTTTTATATTTGGAAGTCTAACATACTGATTTTGCAAAAGTCTCACTTCCTTTTATGAGTAATAGAAGTACTGTGTACTAAGGCATTGCCATCTTTCAGGTGATTATGTATAAATGTAGGGTGAGTCTGGTACTGCCTCCCCTGGAGTGGTGAAAGGGAACCTGGACCTGATTTAGGATGGAAAGGCATGGGTATCTTTGTCTAGTGTTTTATAGGAGCAGCATAATAGGAACGTACAGTGCAACTGCAGTAGGCTTGGTAGGCAGCCAGCTGAGCCCTTGTGGGCTTGCTGGTGAGGTCTTGTGTGGAAGTGGCTAAACTGCACCTGGATCCAAGCTGGCGTGTGAGGTGCTGCAGCTGTGTTCTTGCAGTCCCCAGCATGTGGTCTAATAAATCTGAACTGGATTTGAGGGGAAATCGCTGTGTCTTTCTGCATTTATGGTGCAGTTAATCTGAAAATAGGATAAACTGCCCATAAATAATTAAGAGTTTATAGTATACTGTATGTTCCAGATAAGAGTTAGAACATGCAGTATTAAAAGAGATTTTTGGAAGAAGTCAATTCTACCAAGTTCACCTTCTTGTCCTTGCTAATTGGGGCACTAGCATGCAATGCCAAAATCTGATGAGATATTCTTAAAACAGGTAGACTGCTGTTTTAGTGATGTTCTCAGGTGATTGAGTCTGCTTACACTTAAAATCATAAGTTAACTTAAACATGGATGTGAGAACAGATGGAAGTGTCAAGGGATTCAAGTCTCTTTTCAAGGCTGATTAGTAGCAATTTTTTTAAATACATACAAAGAGAACGTGAGGTAGACTTACTATGTGCTATGTTCTTATAATTTGTTTTCAAATAGGAATTATTTCTGTGGCCCAGTGCACCCTGGCATTTTGCTATGCAGAGTAACAGTATGTGCTGTTTTAACACTAAATATGTCATGCAGCAGAATCACTGATGGGAATGGGGTAGTCAGATTGTGACTTAAAGAGAATGGAAATGATAGAACTGAGATTAATGGAGTATTTGGATTTTTCAGATCAACAGTTTCTTGGCCAATATGTTTAATATTAAAATATACTGTACTGAACTCAGTATGCTCTTTTGCTTTGTACAGTACATGTGTAGTAACAGAAGGAAATTTGTTTGTGTAGTGCTGTTTTCCAGTGCGTTTTACTGGTTTTTGTGAGGATAGATGCATTGCTACAATGACTGCTCTTGAGTGTAGTATCCCAAAGTTAATTTATTCTCCTTTGTATCAGTTTGGAGTCTGTTAAAATTCTAGTTTGTTGCTCTAAAGTATTTTTTATAGATTTAATGTAATTCTCATTACATTAATTCTAAGAGTCTTGGTGTACTTAGCCAGCATCTTCTAGAAGAGTTAAAAGTGCCAATTGTTAAGTGCTTGTTTACATGAAGTTATCATAACGCTTTTTTAAGACTTCAAGTTCTGTTTAATGTCCCACTGAAGTGAAGTAGAGGATCCTCACGGAATCCAGCTGTGTGAATTTTCAAAGTTGACTTGTACCTCTCAGTAGGCACATGTATGAGGCCATTACAATAATTAGTATGTTATCAGGAGCAAAGATAAGTTTGAATTTTTTTCTTTACATAGAAAACTTCAGTTTCTGAGGAATTTGAATCAATTCGTAGTTGGCCAAAAGCCAATTTTTCTTCTCAACTCTAACACGTGTTTGAAAAACGAACTCGCTTCCTAAGTGCCTTGTGAATCTGCAATGATTAATTCTTCTCATTATTTTGCTGCAAATTCTCATGACCCTCTGTGATGATTCGATCACCCACTTAGAGTTTATGCATATTCATATCTCTCTGCTCCTGCTGCAGTCGTTCAAGTCTCCTTCACTGGCTGTGGTGTGTGCTTGGTGCAGTAATTGAGCTGCAGTAGATTGATTACTCTGGGGAGCTGTAAGGCCTTTAAAGGTGAAAACATATCAGTCCTGTTAATTAGGAAACAAAGCTCTGGTGGCAAGTTCAGCAGTCAAATGCTTCCAGTGTAGAAATGAGGAAAGGTATGATTTGTTCCTCTCCATGAACCCTGTTTACTTTTTTATATTTGAATTAGATCTGTGTTTGCTGTATTAGGTTTGTGCAGAAGGTAGCATGTCTTGTATGATTGCATATTGTTGGTATTTTAAAACAAAAAGAACTGTATGTTTATTGTAATTACTAGCTGCTGTTAATCACCTCCTAAATTATACATTATTTTAGGCATTACTTGACCTTATAAAGCTAAATGAGAGATGAAAATTGAATCATTGATTGTAAACTTTAACCAAAAACATCTATATCAGTCACTTTCTGACCTGAGTGTCAAAGTATTTTTTCTGAATTAAAACAATAGATTTGTAGAAGTCGTTATAAAACCTCGGGCCTCTTCTTTCTGCTATTTAAGATGTCTGTTGCCCATTGTGTGCAAGATTAATTAAAGAGAATACGTTCTTAAAATTAGGTGAATATTAAATGATAGCATAAGGTTTCATCCAGCAGACAGCATCCTTACATCATCATTGTAAGTACCCTGTGGTTTTATGTTGCTAAGCACTCTAATCTAGAGTGGCCTATTACAAAGATATTAAGGGTAGGGGAAACCATCTGCCACACAATCTATCCATAAGGGTCAGAAATAAATAATTTAAAAGTAATTTATATATCTTTAAAACCACTTTTTCCCTGTAATTACTGGACAACAGATTGTAGAATACAGATGTTATGAAAATGCCACTGTTTTTGTAAACAGCGTGTGATCCATTGCTGCTTCAGGGTGGGTCATAGGATGCTGTTGTCATACCTGTTTCTGCAGAGGTCAGGAAGGAAAGTCTCACTGAAGCAACTGCACATGAGATTGAATTCCAATTAGTGCATCTTACACCAAAGGGTATCGCATTCATTGTGTCTGTGGTCTTTTTTCCTTTGTTTTAGGCATTTATTAACACTGCAAAGGAGATCTACGAGAAAATCCAGGAAGGAGTTTTCGACATTAATAATGAGGTAACTTTCAATACTCTATACACTCTCTGCTTTTTAAAAGTACAGAATTCACCTTCCCTAGAAGGCTGGACAGTAAAAGATTTGTCTGCTCCATTTGGATGTAGAATTGTCTGCCACTGTGATAAAAATGGATTAAAATAAGTGACCCTATCCATCCATGAAGCATCGCAAAATAATATAAATCCCCAAAAGAGAAGAAAATCCACTTTCATCCACTTCTCCATATGGTGTCATCTGTTTTCAAAGATAATTTTCCACTATGTAAATGGAGGACCATGTTGATATGCCAGATGCACTCCATGAGCTGTCCAGTGTAGGGGAGGGATTGCTTTGAGAGTTACATAAAAGACTTTTGAAATGTTCCTGGTTTAGGTGGCTGGGTACTGTAGGGAATAAAAGATTAGCCATTTTGTTTATGCACATTACTGAAATTACAGATTATTGGGGCCTGTGCCTTTGTTTGTTTGGGATGGGGGTGGAGAGCTGGAGAAAGGGTAACAAGAGCTAGAAATACATACAATGTCTCTTGAATTTTGAAATTACTGTGCTGTTGAAAATTTTGCTTCTTAACACTAGTACTGTATAGACATGTTAAGATTGTATAAGCTCTCTGTTAACAGTCTTATAAAAAATTTGACAATGTGAGATGATCAGTCTTTTCTGAAGATCAAGTTGGGTTTTTTATCCTGCATGTCCCTGAATATTGTTGCTGAGGTGCTTAGTGAAACCACATGTGAAAATCTGCACCACCACTCTGATCTGTTTCTGCTCTTTGGAGAGGTGTGTCCAGACTGTCAGTGTGATGCTTCTCTTAAACATTACAGTCCTTGCAGGGTTGTTCAGAGTAGGGAGGGAATTGGCAGGACTCAAATTAAGTAACTCCATCTCTTTCTGCTCAATATATTTAAACATGAGAAAATTGAGACTATTGAAAATAGTACCCTTGACTTCAGAGAGAGGAAAAAAATTAGAAACTTCAGTAGTATGCAAAGTAATGCATCAGGAAACTTACAGCTAAATAAGACTTGACCTCTAAACTAATTCTGACTGGAAAGTGCATGTGCATGTTCATGAAACACTTCTTAAATTCAGTTCACTGATGAAAAATTTAAAGTCATCTTTCACATCTTTCCTGAAGAAAATGCAGTTGGTGGTGCAATATAAATTGGAGAGCGATCAGTGTCTGAAAAAGCATGCTTGTTGTATCTGTCGAGTTTCATATAGTAGCTGACTGCTTTACTGTGCCTTACGGAGCTTTGAATGCAATATGCTGTCAAGAGCCAACAGTCCGTGCTACTTATTTGGCTTTGTGCCAAGTCTGGCTCCTTGATTCCTCAAGAAGTTGCTATCAGCCCAGAGGGGGCAAAACCAATGAGCCATAGGGCATGCTTTTTATTAAAGAGGAGTCAAAGAGCGAAAAGAAACCACATCAGCTGCTGTCAATACTAAGCGAGTGCCAGAAACCCGAAGGCTACCACTGCTGCAGAACAACTGCCAAGCACTATAAATCTGAGATTTGCTGTGACACAAAGTTTCCTTAAGAGCTTAATTTCTGAAGCTACTGTATTACTTTTCTCAAAGTGCTGTATTTTTAGGTAAAATCCACTTGAGGGAGTGAGGGTTAAGATATAAGTGTGATTTTGATGAATGAAAGAGCTACGCTGTGTGTGGGTTCTTGGCAAGGAGCCATGTCTTTTGGGATCACAGAAATTATTGATGACACAGAACACTCGTATGCCCGTAGCCTCTACAGCTGATTCAACACAGAAAGAAATGCTGTCTAGAGAGGAAAAGTTTTATATTAAACTAGTGGGGATTTTGGCAAGAGGGGAGAGGTTATATATTCTTAGCAAATGCTATGTATTTTTAAGCTATATGCCAAGTAGTACTCAAGTGCAATTCTTGCTCTGTGTTTTTTTTATAGGCATTCAAGCTACAGAGTGTAATATGGAGATAAAATTTAAATGAGAGGGAAGGCATCTTACTTTAAATAATATTTAATCACTAAGAACATGCTGGGAAAATTACAAATTTTGCTGTATTTATTGCAACATTAGAATAACTTGTTATATGATCTAAAAAGAAAAAGTAGCTTTTCAAGTATATTCTAAAATATTTACACTGTATATTCAACTTAATTTCAGGCAAATGGCATAAAAATCGGCCCTCAACATGCTGCCACCAATGCAACACTTGCAGGCAATCAGGGAGGACAACAAGCTGGAGGAGGCTGCTGTTGAGCCTGTTTTTACTTTCTAGCTGCCTGGATGGGGCCTACTTACTTGTTTGTTCACCCTTCCCTCCCCCTGCCCCGCTCGCCTCCACCTCAATTCAACTGAGACATGAAACTTGTAAGTTGGTTTCCTGTTGCAGAAGACTTTATCCTTCAAATTCTTGTATAACTTTGAATAAATGGTTAATGTTCACTTAAAGACAGATTTTGGAGATTGTATTCATATCTATTTACATTTGATTTCTAGGTCAATTGATGTGATTATTTTTGTTAAATGTTGTCTTGTGCCCTTGACTACGAACTGAATTGTATTAAACACTACAAAGTCATCTGAGTATTTTAATCAGTTTGTGTAGTTAGGTTTCCCAGCTCCTGAGGTTACCTAATGTTTAATATTGTAGAGCTGTCCTCAAGTTTTTTGTCAATTTTCAAGGCTATGAAGAGAAGCGGAAGGACTCTTTTAATTCTGTATTTATCACTTTCTGTATATATAGTTTAATAACCTGCTTGGGTGTACTTGCCAAGCTAGAATTCTTTAATGCATTTGCATAAAATCTATACTACTTAGAGCTTGAAAACTACAGAAGCATTAATAGGAATTGCTTGGATGCTAAATTTTAAGCCTTTTTGACATTGTTAGCATGTTCATGCTCCCCTGTCATTATCCTGAAGTCCAAGAGATGCTTAATGTATATTACTAGAGGCTACATACGTGCTATCTATTTTAATGCCAAATATTTGCTGTTTATCCACAATTTCCACAACACCTCTTCAGAAATGGATTAGCTGTTTGCCTTAACAAATACTATAGGTGAAAACAGAGTATGAATGAAAAGTAGAGGAGGAGTTGATAAATTTAAAATGGCACATTTTAAAAACATTAATCTTCTCAATGGTTTTTTTTTCTTGTTTACCACTTGATTTCTAGGTATGTTTTTCATGCAAGGACAGTTTTTCAACCTAAATGTATAGTGGTTGTGTAAAGTTTTCTTTTAGTGACAACTTGTAATCCTAAGTATATGGTAAGCATCTTGTCTATTGTGAAGAGGGTGTGAAAATAAAATCTGCCAGTTTGGAAATCTTGATGAAAATCAAAACTACAAATGTTTTCTTACTTCTTACGGTGATGGCTGGGGGGCGGGGGGCATATTTTTCCTTAAATGAAAGGGTTGCAACACTGCAAAACAAAATCCTGTGTTTATTTGTTAAAATACAGAATGTTCATGTCACCTTTCATACAAATGTGCAAACAACTGAGTTTCTGTCTCATCCTATTTAAATAATTGCAGACAAAAGGGTGATGCTAATGCTAGGCCATGCTTCATGTACTGAGGGAAATAAAGGGGTGGGGGGCAAGTAATGACTGCAAAACTTTTGTCTTACTGGACCAATATTGACTGCAACACAACACTGGGGGAAAGGGATCCTCATGTCACCCATTCTAATTGTCAGAACTTGAACATCCAGAGTGAATAAACTTCAGCCTGACGGGTGTAACATAGCAGTGGTTCTGAGATTAAATAAAATTTGAAAAAATGGTGTGGAAACGTCTGTTGGTATCTTGGGGAAGGGGGAAACCAGTACGGATTTATATTAGTTGCTGACTCCAATCCTTTTTTACACACTTACATTACATTGCTGAAAATGTTCCTAATTGTTTTCAACTTTTAAGTTATTAAGAGGTTACTCCATTTATTTACTTTCAACTGTTACCTGTTTATTGTACAAAGTTTGCATTTACAGCTCACACTTACTGTTTCAGTTGAAGGTTGAAAATTGTGTTGCATGACAGTAAAACCATACAGTAAAACCACAGGACTGAACTGCATGGATGACAAGGAAAACTTGCATGTCCTAACTAGCTGTTAACAAGGAGTGAAAGAACAAGACTATTAGCTTGAATTAACTACTTGAAGTTTTTTCACTTGGTAACATTGTAGAATTCAGTTGCTTGGGATGAGAGAGAAGTGTGCTCTTACATAGCAGCCTGAACTTCATTACAAAGAGGAATAAAGTTAGCCATAAAAACTGTCCATTAAGGGAGTGGGGGGGAGATTTGTACCCTGCCCTGAGAAGAACAAAAATTTGTGCTGTTTTAAGTGGTGATGATTTGAAAAAGTGAAAGCTTCTGACCGTCTAATTTTCTGAAAACATGGAAGAGGTATAGAATTGTCCAGGAATCCAGGGCTACTATAGTAAAGAGCCAACAGTGCTGCTTTTTGGGGGGTGAGAGAGGCAGGGGGAATATGCTGGGACTTACTGAAGTCATGTATGCAATCAGTTGCTGATCCTGCTGTTTTGGTCCTGGTTCACATGCCAGTCTTAGACTGTACATTATGTTAAGACTCTGGTACTTTCCAAGAGCAGCTAGAACAAAACTGAAATTTCCATGCATTCTGGCTGGCTTTTTGTTACAAACTTTATGCACATGTAAAGCTTTTGTTGCTACAGAAATCTCTGTATTTTGTAGGGGTTCTTTTTGGGAAGTCCTGATGCTATTTTATCCAATTAGAATTTGAAAATTTTATAGCACAGAACTTAGCAGGAGGATTTACTTCTAAAACATATGCTTTAGCAAGATGATTCTTTCACAGGTTTCAGTTTTACTTGTGCATGAGTGACTGATAACTTGCTGAGATTTCATGTGGAATTCCAGTTGCTTTTGTTGGTTACATTTTCACAACCAAAGAACCAAAACATGTAATTGTTTCCAAGAAACTTGTACAGCTGTTGCATGTAATGTGATACTGTTGATACCAAAAAATCACACCAAGGTGCAATTTTTCCCTTAATTCCAGTTTAGAATATGGTATAAAGCATAGTTAATTTTAAAA
>VWZP01005035.1:1097310-1114021 GCA_013396995.1 Dicaeum eximium
AAGATTGGGGTGATAAGCCCTCTAAGCATGACTTAAAACTTCTCTCCCATTTCTACTAAAAATGAAATGCTCCAAGAATTTTGGCAGTCACTGAAGAAAGATTAACAACTCCCCCTCAGTCTGAGACCTCGGCATCTCTTTCTGGCTTCAGTCATTCTGATTTATTCTTGTACAGATCAGGCTCAGCAGTGAGTTAAGGTGAAACGACTGCCAAAACACTTGCTAATAAGCTGAAGTAACAAGTGTCTGAAGCTCATAGCAAGCTGTGAGAGCTCCATCCCCGGCTCCAGAGTTGTATCCTTACTGCTTTGTTACACCTTTTGTGACACTTAGTTTCTTGTGGTGGCCTTTGAAGAGCCTTTAGCTGCAACATTTGTATGTTGTTTGGGTTAGAGGGACACCAGCTGAATGACATACATTTAAACTGGGAAAGTTTTTTCTGCCTTAAGAGTTTACCTGTGAGTGTTAGAGCACTAAATCTGTTCTTGGGAAGAAATTGGAACCTCTTTTCAGGCTCAAAAATACAGATAAACTGAATCAGAATTTTAAAAAGTATTAAGCGGACTTAAAAATGTTAGAGGACAATTCTGAGCATTGCATGGTTNTTTGGTGCTTTGTGTGGTTTTTTTTTTTTTTGTTTTTTTTTTTTTTTTTTTTTTTTTTTTTGTGTGTGGCCTTTCTTAAACATCGTATCCCAATGTGCCCGTGTTTTTCTCTTAGTTGTTACCAGTAGAGTATTGCTTTTGTAAATGCTGAGGCCTGAGGTAGTGATTCCTCCTAACAGACTGCTCTTTTGATACTACTGAGTGTGCTACAACTTTCTTCTTAGGTTTTGTAGTCAATTTCTTTGTTTTGGGTTTGTTTGGGTTTTTTTTTTCTTTTGTTCTAAATCAAGTTTCTCCTGTGTATTATCTCCTTTTTGTCTTTTCTGTTTTCATATTGTTTCGTTCAAACTAAATCCTGTGAGCAAAATGCTGCTCTCTGTCTTTACTTGCTCCACATCCATAACTCCCACACTTACAGGAATTTGCCCAGTATGGGGCATTTGTTTTAGGGGTGGAGGGGTGGGACAGAGGGAGAGAGGGATACGTGTGCTGTCTGGCTGCATGATATAAAATCATGAAGGAAGTATTGTACAGGCTCTGTTACTTGTTACACCTACTGTGTGTACTGCTTTGCATGTGTGGGGGGATATAATTTGCCTAGTCCTCTTCCACTATTGCATGGGAGGAGATAGGAGAGACAGAGGAAGACTAACAGGTTTTATTTGGATATCTTAATAAATTTGTTTGCTGAGATCATATGTATGATTTGTGTATACTTAATGTTCCTCCCCCTAGAATTTCTGGGTTCTCTGCTGCCACGTTGCTGCAATGTAACTTTAACAGTATGCAGTGGTGATTTATTGTAATACACTACTGAAATCTCCATTTGTAAATAATCCAGGCTGCTGCTGTGTAAGTAGCTGATGAAATGTCTTTACTGGGTCTGCCGCATATGAAAGAAACCACAACATTAGGCAATAAAAACTACTAACAGAATGTTACAAAACCAAGACCATGACAAAAAAGCAGCATGTTGTGGATCTATCATTTTTATTCTTGGGACAGATTTTATTATTTTTGGAACTATTACAAGACTTATGTTAAATATTGTGGATGATAAGAGGAAACAGACTCTTGGCAAACATGGAAAACCAATTACAGCATATTACCCTATTCCCCTTCCAATAAAGGAGGGGCAAAGCTAAAAGTTTATTCTTTGCTTAGCAGCTGGAGGAGGGGGGGGAAAGTGTTGCTGCTTTAGCATTGGCTTGAGGAAAGAGATTGTTGCTGTAGCAATCTTACCACAGGCAATCCAAGCTGGAGAAGGCAAACCCAGCATGCTCCACAGTCAGTTATACCCCAGCCCAAAAAAGCACACTGTTATGAGAGTGCTGAGTAAAGAAATGGCTGTTCTGTACCATCAGGTATACTGTTCAGTTAAAAATAAATGTTAAAAACTTGTGTTTCAATTTAAATTTTAAAAACTTGCAAATCTCTGTGCTGTGGTGGTAGGTATTTGACTCCATATATAAACTGGAACACATAGCTTATATTTAGACATGGGATTTAACTGCAACATCCTGTGGCTCTGTGACACACAGCTGAAATAAGGTATAGGGAAAACCTGCTTCAAAGTTCATTTAAAAGTCTGCACATCCATTTGTATTCCTCTTCCAAATTACAGTTCTTGTAAAATTGTCCATGGCAGCATGAATGCAGATGAATTGATGCATCAGTATGTTTGTTGGAGTTCCCCCCCACCCCAGCATAGTTATGATTTTTAGAATTCCTTCATTAAAGAGTCAGAGATATAAATGTTTATATTGGGCAGACTCTTGTTGATGGTTGAGTCTGCGGTACATTTGCTGTAAATTACAGCAGGATCTAATTAGCCTTTCTTAAGTGAAGCCCAATTCATTACTTTTCCTAGATTTAGACATAAAATATTAGGAGAGAAGAAAATCTTATAGTGTGGGGACAGTTCAAAAGAGACCAACGTACTACACTAGCAATTGTCAATTTAACATTGTCTGGGTTAAAGCAGTCAAGTAAACACTGTATGTTCTGATTGTGGCATGGGAAAGCATTTTCAGATGCAGGAAATGTCTGAAAGAATGTGACTTAAAGAAACAGTTAAATAGCAAGGATACTTGGGAAGAGAGAAATCCATGGGGTTGCTTGCTGTCTCCCAAGATGAGGCAGGGAAGGCTGTCAGTTTGAGGCATTGCCCAACACCTGAGTGCTGACACCCACACCTGGGCCGGTGTTGCTACTCAAGGACTGGACCAGCTGTGGGAAAGGAATTTTTAAATTTGGACATTGTTGACAGGTGCACATTTGACAGCACTAAGACTGGTGGTAAGGCAGCGTCCAAAATTTGTAGGACATGTGTGAATGAATGTTTTTTAGGAGGAGGGTTGGGTACAGAGACAGGAGCAGAGGAGATGGGCAAATTTACTTGTTTATGAGGAGGACTAGACCTTGGGTTGCTGGTTAGTGTCATGTCTAAAGTACTTAAGATGGAGAATATCAGAACACAAAAGAATTCCTGAGTCTGGTGCCCTTGAGAGTCAATTCAGCCACTTCTAAGCAAAAGGTGACTGACTGACCTAAGCCAACTGGTGACCAGTGAAGGTCTGTCAGCCATCAGTGGTGCACAAAAATCAGTGCATAGGCTCTGCTGCTCCTCCTTGCCCAGTGTTGTTCAACTTTCATCTCAGAAGTAAAACATTCCTGCACAGAAACAAAAGCACTTGTGGCATCTCCCATAGTTACTGCTATGAAGCAGAAATTAAGTTTGTGAACTCATGTGTAATATTGTAATTCTTTCTGGGAGGTTTTTCTAAAAAGCCACGTAATTCCAGAGAAAGAGGCATCCTCTTGTGCAGGAGTGACCACTGTGCATCATAAATTAAGTGCTTTGGCTTTTCTCTGAGTTCCTATCCAAGTCCAATTCTGTTTTCTTTCCAGTTTACTTCTCTTGCTTTTTGTTACTTTTCCTACCTTTTTCTTTCCTTCTTGAAGTTTGAGTGCCTGTTTAAAGGAAATTATTCAAGAAAGAGTAGCATATTTACAGTTCCCTATTCTGGAAGACCAGTATTAACTAACACTGGTAAAACAAAACACTTTCATCTACTTTGGGTGAAGTGATGATTGCTTTTAACAACGTCACTATGTAAATTTAGAGACGCAGTTGGTCACAGACACACCTATTTAACTGCTAAATCCCGGCTCCTGGATTATTCCCCAGTAGCAGAAGGCTTCAGTAGGGTCACAGAAGAAAAATGGTGTTGCATATTAGTCATATTTTTGGCCAAGCACCATCTGAATGGTGGGGTTTTATTTGGTTTGGGCTTTGTTTTGAAGGTGTGTGTAACTTCATTTCATCCTGGCTTTCCAGTTTAATTCAATTGCTATGCAAGATTAAAAGCAACTTTCCTTCAACGAGCTCTGAAATTCTGAAGTTGTAGGGCTGTTGCTCAACCAGTTGAAAAGAGGATCCATTAGAGGAGAAGTCTCTTACTGAAACTGCTGCTTTGTGAGCCCCTAAGACATCGGCTTGCTTGCTGTGGGAAGGAATAGACGGCTCATTCATTATCTGGGTGCTGGGAGCCAGTGTGTTGGAGTCTCCTCTTCCTGCTCCACAAGGACTCAGGCGTCTCTGAGGTAAGCAAAGCAGCAATGCGATACTCCCTAGGCTTATCAACCACTATCAGCTGGATCTCCTGTTTGCTCCAGACTCCTCCTTTGCTTGGAAAGTGCTTGCAATTCCATGAGGTAATTCCTCCTCCCAGTGCTGTGGCTTGTTACCACGACCATGTGCTCCCAGCGTGAGCCAGGACAGAAAATGAAAAAAGCCTACCCCGACATCCCTGTGCCGTAACTTCCTCTTTCTCCGTCCTGCCGGGCACGGCTGTGGAGCTTCGCGTGCTTCGGCTCTGACCATCGCGGTCGGTCCGGCTGGGAAGGGCGGGCGGGCAAAGCAGCGCTGGCCGGGCAGAGCCATCGCCCTCCCGCCGCCCGAGCGGCCCGCCCAGCTGGCCCGGGCACCGGAGCTGTCGCTCCCCGGCCTCCCACCGCCGGCTTAGCCACAGGTGCGAGGTAACACCTGCTCCGTTGGCACCGGGGCCGGTATAAATCTGCGTTATTTTGATTAAGCTCGGATTGATTAGGAACAGGTCCGGGCTAACATACCATAAACACCTATTAAACCGAAATAAATACGTCTACAGGGGGCTTAGCTTAAACGGGTGCAGCTTTGCCTGCATGGGGGGCGCGGAGGGGGTGGCGGGCACCGCACACGGCGACCCCACGGAGCGCGGCCCCGACGGGTCTGGGCGCACGGCCCCGGTGCGGGTGCCCGGGCGGTGACCGATGGCGGTGACCGATGGCGGCGGGCGGCGCCGCCGGGGCAGGAAAGCCCGTCCGAGCTGACGTCGCTGCGCGGGGGCGGCCGCGCTGTCGCCGCGGGAGGGGCGGGCCGGGGTTCCCCATGGGAGGCGGGCGAGGAGCGCGCCGTGCCCGCGGGTCCCGCCGAGCCCCGTCCCGGGGGACGGTGTTGCTCTGTCGCCACGGCAACCTCCGACCCGCGGGGGGAGGGGGCGCAGGTAGAGGGCGGCGGCGGCGGGGTCGGTCCCGCCATCCCTGCGGGGCTCCCCGCCCCGGGAGGCGCCCGCAGCAGCTGCTCGCTCTTCCCTGCGAGGGGGCGAGCCTCTGGGTTTCTCCCCATCCCGGCCGCGATCCTGAGGCGCTGTCCCGGGGCTCCCTGCGAGTCCTTAGGGACACGGGAGGGGCGGGGGGCGAGCTTGTGTGAGCGGAGCCCCTCGGGAGGGAGGGGGCACGGTGCTCCTGCCCCGCTGTGCCCCGGGGGTCAGAGCCGCGAAGCAGCGGGACCTTTCAAAGGAGCGAAGCCGTCCCGGAGCGGGAGCGCGCAAAGGCGCGGGGAGCCCGCCCCGCCCGGCGGACGGGGACAAGGGATACGCGGCGTCCCGTTCCCGGAAAGAACAATGGCCGTGCGGAAGCCAGGCCGCTTCTCCAGCCCGCCCGGGGCTTCCCTCCGGGCTGCGTTTGCCCGCTCGACCTACGCCCTTGAGGCGGCCGCGTCCTCCCCTCGCTGCCCGCGTGTGGAGCCGCACCATTGTGACACTGCACGGAAGCGTGGGAGGGGTGACTGCGTGAGGAAAATCATTCCCTGCGACCAGGCAATGGGTTTCTGTGTCACTCCAAGGACAGCCCGGCCTGTCGCTCCTCCCTGACCCTGCAGAATCTGCCTGGAGCCCGTGGCCGAGCTCCTCCTCTGCCCCAGCTCCAGCCGGAGCGTTGGTGCCCCGTGTGTTGTGGTACCGAGCCGGCTCTGAGCCTGGCTAAGAGCTGTAAACAAAGCACACAACTGTTCTGCTTAGAAAAATAATAGGAAAACTGATGGGTTTAACTTCTTTCACCGCATATTATTATTTATAGTGCTATCCAAAATAATTCTAACTTTTATGTTAAGAAGTTACTGAAGTGGAGGAAGAACAAATTCTTTCACTTTATTTCAGTACTTGGCAAAATGAAGGTAAATATTTTGATCTTTAAGTGGTTAGACAAAATTTTGTAAATTATTTTTGCAACACGAGCAACAAATAGATATTTTTACTCTCACCTGTTTTACTTAAGAGTACAGCACAAATCTCTCTGGATTGTGTGCCCCTGTGCATTCCTTCTGTACAGGCACTGGCTTTCATTTTAGTATAAGTTAGACTGGCTTCATGAAGAGAAAATAGAAATTCCTTATAAAGTCAACATTTCCTTAACTGAAGTCTTCTGTGGATGATTCAGTACTGAATGTGATGCTTAGACAGCAGATTTTATTGTGCAAAGGCAAAACAATATGGGTTTTTTCCCTCTAAATCTTGCAACTCAACAAAACACTTAAAAGTTGACAGTGGGCATAGCTGGTGTTTACCTGATTGAATGCTTCAGTTTTAATTTGCTTTTTGGACAGGTAAGAGTACACCACAGACATGCCTGGACATTTGGCCCTTCTGAGCAGTTTGTCATTGAGGAGGCAGATAACTAAACTGTAAATGCTAAGAGAACAATTTCAACACTCACAGATGAACACCTCTTCCTTTTTGGCATCCCTATTTTAGGTGGAGATAAATGGAGAAACATATTTTATGCAATGTATGCTTTTACATACATACTAATAGAAAGTATACATTGAAATACTATTTAATAGAAAGAAAAGCAGCATCTGAAAAGCACATAAGCCTAATTGATTCCAGACACAACTGGCCTGGATTTTGTTTCCTCTTATTCCAACTTTCTGACCTTGTAAAAATTATCTTGATTGTGTTATACTAAAACAAGGCCATGATCTTGCAAAAACCACCATGTGTGCTGGGGCTGAGCAGTGCCCAGCAAAGCGCTGCTTTGTACGGCAGGAATGCTGACAGCACTAGGGCCCAGCACTGCCTGGTTTGTTTTCCCTTGCTTGTATCTAATCATGGTGAAGCAATAGTCTCACTTCTGCTGAAAGCTGGATCTGGTTTTTCATTTTTAAAGGGGGTGAAAAATGTGTAGTGAAACTTACGATTTGTGGTGAATGATAGGTTTAAAATTCTCAGAGCAGTTTAAGCTACTGGGATTTTATGGCATTTAGACCAGGGGAAAGAACAGGGAGGGTTTAAAAACACATATTGGCTGTAATTTTTTCAGTTGTGTGTGCCTATGTGTGGTGGTATCTCTGTTTTTCAGAAGATTGTTTCTAGGGATTGGTAGGAGGGTTGAAGGACTTACTGGCTTTGATGATAACCCTTACAATACCGTTGTGCTTTTGTATAAACATGCACGAAAGAGCCAGGACAGCAGAGTGTTCAATGTGCTGCTGTCTTTGGCGCTGGAGAACTTCTAATAATATTTTCTGCTTGAAAAAATCCAAGGCCTGGGTACACGGATCCTTTTATTACAATAACTGCTGTTGCTCCTTCTATTTGGGAATCTGTGCCTTGCTAGCCTTAAATCTCTGTGGAGAGTAGTGACAAAAAAAGGTCTTTCCAGCATATTGAACTGATGATCCCTCTCCTTATTTTTCTGAAGGCTCTCCTTTTGGTTTTTTCCTGGATCAAGAATAAACTGTGTATTTGGGTCTTTGTCAGCAAGGTTCCCATTCATTGTATCATTGTAAGCACTGGGATTCCCTGTTTAGTAGCAGAGAAGCTTATAAAAAGCAACTCCAAGTGGAAGTGGGCCTTTTCCTGCTCCTCCCTTCATCCTGCTGCAATTCCTTTTCATCCCAGCCCTGAGAGCTGCCTGCCATTCAGACTAAGGTACAAAACTAAGAGAGTTGTACTCCCTTGACTGAGGTATTAGAGTGTCTGCCTTCACTTATGTTGATTTGTTAATGTTCTGGGGAGTTTTGTTGTATATAATGTACTGTGTCAACTTCTGGTGATTGTACAACAGCAAATATAACTCAAAAAGCTAAGCCTACCTCTGAAGAAAGCAAGCAGCTTTTATGCATCATGAAACCTGGTTTCCAAGAAGTTGGCATCAACATGACTGCCATCACATTTGGGATTCTTTAGCTACCGTGTCAACGTTTCTTATTTCCCAACAGATTGCAAGGTGGACATGGTGTGTTGTATGTTACTTATTAAATAAAAAAGCCTGAGAGCATGTGCAGTGTTCTGACTCAAAAGTCATGTTAGTAACCTGCTACACCAAAGATGAATGTTCGTGGCAGCACTGCATCTGTTATCTTTATCTTTTAGCAACTACTTTACAGCTTTTCTGTTAAGTTATAGACAAGTTCCAGGTAAAAATCTGCTGCCTTGGAAGCTGTGATACAATCTGTGCGCTCAGTGCAAAAAATTCAGCGTGTTCTGGCTTGTGTTTTTAAGAGAGAAAACAATTGGTCCGTTGCTGCTGAGCTGTGCTGCTCCGTGCAGCACTGCCAAAGTGGGCAGCTTTGGAGTGTGACCTGTGGCATTACAGATGTGCCTCAAATTCCCTCCCTTCTCGGCCACCACCGGATGAAGACACAAGATCTTCCTGCCTTAACTGAAACAAGCAGGTTCTGTTCTGTTCCTCAGAGTGTACCAGCAAACACAATGGTTGTGTAAAGTTGCTTGTCATACCCGAAGTACAAACAAACTTGTGCATGGGAGAGGTGAATTTCTGGCAATCTTTCAGGGGAGTTCCCTCAGTGCTGTGGAGACAAGGTGTTCCTCTTAAAGGATAAATAAATTTTAGAAACTTACGCAAAACAGAAACAGAAAACATGCAGAATGGTGGGATGCAAATTGAGGTGTTGTCTGGTGGTAGTGGTTCTTTTAACACTGACCTGTAGCTTCAGCTTTATTTCTTCATGTTTGGCACATCAGAGAACACCTCTGCTTTCAAATCATGTCAGCACGAGTGATGAGCATGCAGCATCTCGTGGAATCAGATCTTACATGTCTCCTATGAAGTGCAAGCATGAAGTGAGGTATTCCTTTATTTGTGAGTTGGTATTGCCAGAGTACATTTTGGTTTAAGGTTCAATTAATGATGTATTCTATTAAATACTTAGCTGATTAGAAGGGGTTTTTTCCACAATGAAGGTGGTGAAGTACTGGCACAGGTTGCCCAGAGGTGGTTGATGCCCATCCCTGACATTCAAGGTCAGGTTAGACTGGGCTCTGAGCAATTTGATTGAGTTGAAGATGTCCCTGGACATTTCAGGGTGCTTGGACTAGATGGCTCTTAGGGGTCCCTTCTGACACAAACTGTTCATTGGTTCTGTGATCAAACTCTGTCTAGCCAATCAGCTGTTTCTTTGCTTGCAGTGAAGTGCTCCACAAGGGATACAAGTTTGTCTGGACTGTGAGGAACTGTGAAGATCGTACAAATAAGTTTAGGTCCTTATGCACTTGCTGAATATATCTCACACTTTTTAAATGTCCCTGTACCCACAGTAATTAATAATAAGTGTGAGTGTATTCCCCTTTTCCTCCAAATTGTGCTGTTTCCATAACTAAGTATTGAGTAATATTTAAATTTTTGTTCCTTAAAGTGTTTTGTGTCAGTGAAATGAAGACCATAGATGGCACCTTTGCTGCTCTGTAACAGAAAAACTTTTTCATAAGCTTTAAACTTAACTGTGTATGAGACTGTTTTATCAACTTCATGATGTTTGAGACTGATCCCTCAGAGCTGGGTGTGAAATAGTGGAAGGAACAATTTATTATACTTTTTTCCCTATATAAATGTACAGTGACTTTATTTAAGTCCCTATATCCTTCTGAAACCAAAATTTCTGTGCATTCTGTTCTGGAGAGAGAAAGGACAAACAGAGAAGGAAAGAGACAGAAGAGGTGTCACAAATTATTCTGTTGTAAGGTACCAAGATATTCCCATGATAAAGCTAGTGTACAAAAAGACAAAGAATAAACTGAAGTGGTGTAATGCAGCGTATGTTTATGAAATGTCTCAATTGCACCAAACTAGGAGGACAGTGACCACTGTAGATGGGCAGTACAGAAATCAAAATGAACTTCATATAGAAAAAATAAATAACCAGTTTCATGGAGAAGTCAGGGTAGATGGTTATAGGGAATTTGTAGAGCATCACTAACAAAGTTGCAGTGGACAATGCAGTGCTCCTGCAAAATGCTCTCTTAGGATTTATCAATAGGTGGCATATGTAAGTCATCAAGAACAATGTAAAGATGACTCCACTGAGTGCCAAAGTTCCCAACTGCCGCATTGTCCTTGGTTTCATGGTCTGTGCTGAAAATAAAGTGCAGAACAGGGAGAGAAAGCAAATAAGAGATGTAGAATACAGAAGGAAGTGGTGAAGGAAGGAAGAAAGGAAGGATATTGAGCCTTAAAAATAATTTTTAGAGGGAATCAGATAAATTTTCCAATGTGTAAAAGGTTAGAAGAGGTTGGATCAATTGTTTTTGAATGCTGGTGAAATACCAGAACAAGCTACCTAGGAAGTTCAGGTCTCTGCTTCGTGGAGGATTTCTAAGAACACGTTAGACAAACATCTGTTGGGGATTGTCTGGGGCTACTTTATCCTATCTTTGTGCAGCCTGGGGGGACCAGATGGTCTCTTCAGATGCCTCTGAGCCCCCTTCCTACAAGTTTACCAAGTGGGGAGGGGAGTGGACCTGAGTTTAACGAGGAAACGGTGTCATCCTATTAGTTGATCCTCCTTCAGAATAGAAAAAGAATCAGAAAGAAACCACATTTAACTTAATTACGTAAGTAAATGGATTTTTTAATTGTTGAAGACTTGCAGTTTTATGAAGCATTCGGAAAAACAAATACATGGCTACAGAAAAAAAGCTTTTAAAAAGTTATTAAAAAGTTATAAAACAGAACAGTTTTAAATGCATCTTTTTCTCAATGAACATAAGTAGGAAAAATAGTTTATAAGTATTTTTCAAGGATAGCTTGTAAATATTTTTCAAGGATATTATAAGTGTGTGTTTGACCATAGGTTTTACATTGCTTCCCATTTCAAAACAAGCAATGACAACATCCGTAGTTACATTTGAGAATGTCACACCCAGGTGCTCCTTGCATATGCAAACCCAGGAAATAATTGTGAGAAATCACTCTTGCTCCTTAGCCCACAGAAGGAACAAGTTATTCAGTCCCTGCTCTGCAAAATCTGTCAGGAAGGACAGATGAATGGAAATGTGAAAGTCAGTGCCTTGCCTCCTCGGCAGGTGAACTCTGTGACTGCGGCAGCGTTTCCTCTCTCCCTCCCTCCCTCCCTGCCTGTGCATTGGGAAGTTCCAGTGAAATATTGCTGCTGTGGAAAGTCCTGTTCACAGCGAGGAGACGTGACCTCTCAGCGAGTCAGATCCAATTTTACAGGCGGCTCTGAGTCAGGGTGGAGCCCGCGCACTGAACTTTGTATTTCAGAAGGAAGTGATGTTGGTGGCAGCCCGCGTTGCTAAGCAGAGGAGTTGCCATATTTTTATTTCAGCTGATACTTTCGGTGGGGGTGTGACTTCATTCTTAGATATGAAGCCTTCCATTTATTAAGGACAAAGGTCAGAAATTGCCAGTGCTGCAATAGCTGTGTCTCTCCCTATAAGAAGAGGCACAATTCTGCTGAGCCGTCAAAGATGGAAATGGGAGTCCTTAATGCTGCTCCTGCACGGTGAAAACAAAACCGACCGTGAAGCTGTCAGTTCATGTCACGGTCCAAGAGCAAACGTCCTCACCAGCAGGGATGATGTGGAGTAGGTGAGTTCTGTGGCATTGCTCCATTTTTATAAGAACTCACTACTGTTCCTGACTAAAGTGGTGGCCTGGTCTTGTCTCCAGTAGTAGTGAGAACCAGGAGCCTGAGGTGAGCAGTCAGGCACTGGCCTGTTAAATCAGAATTTAGATGGAAAGCAAAGTGATCCTGCCTCATACGCCAGCAAACTTAAGTGATGAGTCTGTCTGGGAGGGACAGCGAGTTGTTTGTCACCTCTGTGCCGCTGGCACTTGGGTGGGTGCTGCCTTCCAGCTGTCCAGATCATCATAGGTAAGCAGCAGTACCCAGGCAGCATTTTGGAGAGATTGAGTGGGACAGTGCAGACAGGCTGGGGACAGCTGCCCATGGCTGTGTGTGCACCTAAGCCACCCACAGTGACAGGTCACAGTGTGATGTGTCAGACAGCATTTTCACCTATTCCCCCCTAAAAGTCTTTGGTTACACCCTTAAGTTAGCCTTGAGAGAGCTGTATGCTCTTATGTGGGAGATACTGCTGTATCAGAACACTTCCATATAAAAGAATAAATGTTGGGGGTAGTATTTCCCTCTTGTTGCTGGATTCCCAAGGATGAGACATCAGGGAATGCTGATGTCCCCCAGAGAGCTTTGCCCCTGAGAGGCCTGACAGGTGAGTGGCACATGGGCAAGAACTGCTGGAGCTCACTGCCCCTCTGCTTTTCTGGTTCAGTTCCTCAGTTAAAGAGTTCCCTGCCACAGAAGTGGCTGTTTGGGCCAGTTCCAGCTTTTGTCACTATGGCTGGCTTGAGTTTCAAAAAAAAAAAAAAAACTACCAACCCACACAAGTGTCTACCCTGGCTTGCCCTCTGTTCCCTTAGCCTGCTGGTGCCACAGGGTGGCTCCTTGTAGCACTTATATTTCCAGCACTTTCAGCTCTTCAGCTGAAGTCGTTAAAGTTGTTCTTTCTGATACGAGTCTGTTGCTTCCTGGTACTTACCAAAATCCACGTGCTCTTGGTATTTCAGCATGCTGTGGGTTAGTGAACAATTTCTTCTGAAAAAATAATATTGTTTTCCTTCACCTTATGGCATATCACTACTATCTGTGCTCTGTTGGCCACTACACACTCTCAGTCTTGTGTGCTTCCATTGCTCTGTAAATTCTGAGAAACTTTGAGTAAAACTTTCACTTGCGAAAGAAAAAGAAACCATTTGACTTTTTCACTTCATTTGACTGAAACAGTGTTGAGAGATTAATAAAATGTGAGTGTGTGTCAGGGCTGTGTGACTTTGGAGCCACTTCCCAGCAACGATGGGACAAAACACAGTGCCTTTGTTGGTCTGAGGCTCTGAAATGGCACCCTGAATGCTGAGCCCCAAATGCTCAGAAGGCAAGCACAAGCTTGGGCTCACTGTATGGTTTCACATCTCTCCTTGCATGAATAAAAGTAAAAGCAAGCCTGTGAGAGGAGAAGTTTTTGAGTACATCTGTACAGAATATCCTCGGGACCTGCAACTTCCTTCACCAAAGCAAAAAAGCTTTTTAGAGGAAGCCACCTGGAGGGCATGGCAGCAGCACAAGTACTTTCTGTCGGAACTGATGCATGGTTTGGACCTTCACAGTGCTGAGCAGGTGAGGAACCAGATGTGCTTAACAGAGCTGTTCTCCAGCAGGGTGGGCTGCTCTGAACTCTCTGCACAGCACTCAGCTCTCTCAAACAAGCTCAATGCCTGGACTGGGTTGTGAGGAATGAGGCACAGACTGCTTGGCCCTTGTACCCTGAAGGCCTCCCTGTGCACAGCTTGTCTGGGGACTCCCGACTTTGTGAGGTGTCATCTGCTACCTGTGGAAGTGACAATGTCTAGATCTTAAGATCACATTTTGCTGTATCTGGCTGTTAAAACAGATGCTGGTTCTTCAAAGTCTACTGAATAAGTAACCAGCCTTTGTATTTTCATGTGATGCTAAATCATTTGCATTTTGTAATTCTGGTATTTTAAAACAGGTTTAAATGCCGCCCAGTAATCTCAGTGCTGTACTTCTTCTGGAGTACATTAACTTATCTGTGCACAGCTATGCCTGTCATACACAGTGATTTGCTCAGCTTGGCACAAACTATCCTCACAAACTTGAGAGTTTACCTGGTTAGGTAAAGTGTAGCAATTTGCTGGGGTTTTGTTGGTACACATACCCTTGTTCTGCAACTGCTGTTGAAATTCTCAGCCATTAATGCAAATTCTTTCTAATCTGTGAGCCAAATGGCTGCCTACATCAGATGGATTACTTCTTCCCAACAGCACACAAAGGGTTGGGTGGCTGGCTACAAGTGAATTTTCATCCCTGTCATCTCTTGGGTATTTTAATAAGCTGTTACCAATAAGGTTAATCATGAAGATGCCATGTTGCTGTTTCCTCACTCTCCTGTGAAGCTGCCATGTTGGTAACTCATGGAGTTACAGTTTTCTCTTTGGGGACTGGCTGAAGCACAAGTTAAGGTTTCAAAAATCTTTCCTCTGTAGTAGCTGCACAAGGATGTATTTTGTCCATGCCAGGTACCACCACTGAGTGTGCATGTGAGTGAACCTGTGCCACACCTTGCCGGTGTCCCACCCTGGAGTGGTGAAACCACGGCAGCACTTTTCCTTACTCTCTGTTTCCTGTTATTGAGGAGTTAGAGAATGGCTGTAATTGTCCCCCTTCTGTGAAAGTGCTATTTGCAGATTCTGTTTCTTCTGATGTTGGAAAGCGTTGGGAGACTCCCTGAATATTTTTATGACCTCAGCAGTAAGCCAGCTGATTCCATAGGCCATGGCCTGAGGATGATTTATGGCACCTGAGGATTTGGTTCTGTGCCTTCTATAAGACACATGCAGCAGAGACTGGGACATCTTTTTTCCTGTGGAACAAGCATTTAACTAAGTACCTATCCATGCCCCCCTCACTGCCTCTGCCATGCTAATATATTTATCTTTTTAAAGAAGTGCAGCATTTCTTTGGTTGGCTCACCCTGTCACCGCAATATGCTTTCAACACGTTTCATGCTCGGCAGCTTTGCAGTCTGATTTCTGCTCAACAAGAAACTGAAACAAGTTCTAGAGGGAGCACTGAGGCTGCTGGCAGTTGGTCTCAGAATGAGTTTCTCGTGCCCCTAAATCTTGGAGAACTTAAATCTTTGAAAGCAAGGGGAGTTCCAGGCGGGCTTACGCTACACCAGGGTGCTTGGCTGTCAGACTAGGGGTGCACTTAAATGATACACACAGAAAAACAGACTTGGGGTAAGTGTTTCTAGGCTGTTTTCTCCCTGGTCTGTCAACATACTGCAAGAGAAGACTGAAACTGATTACATTTAGTAACTTGGGAAAATACCGCTGTGTAGGTTTGTTGCTTTGTTGTTTGTTTTTTTCAAAAAGTAAAGAAATGCAAATAAAAAGAGAATGATGGTACACTGGGCACATTTAGTGAAGGTATACTTGGGGCATGTGCTTTTTCAAAGTGTTTTGTTTTCAAATACTATTTCCACTTGCTATTTTTAACCTCATGGAAGACCTTGGCAAATAACAGGGAGTGTATTCTACTGCACCATCACGTGCTATCAGCTTTTTACTGCATTTTTCAGCTGAAAACCTGGGACAGCAACACCACCCCAGCTGCTGGCCCCTTTCTGGGTGATTGCACGGGCCCAGCTGCATGGAGATGGTGATGCCTGTCGAACTGCTAACCTCCCCTTCTCCCAAAGGTGCTTTCCCCTAAACCCAAGAGAGACTGAGTAGGCCAGACATGAATGACACAATGTGGAAGAGTGTCATACTTCCTCTGGAGAAGCCTGAAATATTTTTGCAGCTGTAGTGGCCCTCACGGCTGTGGAATCAACACAAACACCTGGACCGAGGGAGCCAACAACCCAAAAAGCGAGAGAAGCTTTGACATTTGCGTTGTCTGGATGCAGCTCCCAGCTTACAAAGCATATGTTACAAGAGCATAGAGGAAAAGCTGTGTAAGATCCTATGAGGACAGGACGCCTTCTCTCTTTCCCATGGAAAAGATACGAGTGTGGGTGCAGCAAACAGCCCCCTAAAAGGAGCGGCAGGAGCTGGAGGGGGAGGGTGTCCCTGCTCACGAGCACATGACTTTGTTTTTCCTTCTCCAACCTGCCACTAACAATGATGGTAAAAAGTTATCTCGTCAAATGACTCGCTGAAAATTCCTGTAATGCCGAGTATCTTTGCACTGGGTTTACGCTTTAATCTCTTTATACTTTTAAGACGCTTATTTAGTTTCCAGAGCAGCGCGGGGAGGACCGCTAAGCGCGCTACTGGTAATCACTTTTGGGTGGGATTTGTCTAATTTACTTAGGGAACGAGTTTGTTTCAGTTCGTATCACGAATTCGAATGCATCGCTTACAAACAGGGCAGCGGCAGAGCCGGTGCCGGTGCGGGTGCGGTGCCGGGGGAGCGCGGCCCCGCCGGGACGGGGGCGCTGCCGCGGGCGAGCGGGCGGGCAGCGCTTAATGGCCGCTTCCCTTTGAAAGCCCGACCCGCTCGGGACAAAGTCCACTTAAACCGCGGTCTCGGGCGATCCTACCCGTGCCCCGCCCCGCCCCACCTCGCCTCGGTGGCCGGGATGAGAGAGACGGGCGGGGGTGCGGTGCCCGCTGCCCGTCCGAGGCAGAGGCTGGGGCCGGGGCGGGCGGCGGGGGGCCGGGCAGCCTCCCGGGACGCCTCTCGGTTTCGTTTCGCCGCCGCGGTTGGGAAGTTTGAAGAGCGGCAGTGACACAGTGACACCTCACACACAACACACCCCCCGGGCTTCACCGGGAGTTTCCCGGGACAGGACGCGCCAGGACGGGCGGGCGGGCGCGGCGCTGACCCCGAGGTGCGGAGCGCTGCGGAGCGGCGCGGAGCGGCCCCCCCTCGGCCCGGTCAGCGCGGCGGGGCGGAGCGGAGCGGCGGGGGAGCGCAC